>VVHJ01052612.1:0-14115 GCA_015107715.1 Tylochromis polylepis
TTTTGGGGATACCTACCTTGGCACCACCGTTGTACAGGTGAAGCCAAAGGCAAGATATGCTTCATCATATTTTCTAGTCTTTGGCTTGGAAGGAAGTTGGTTTGGAAGCATATTTGGTGATGCTTCATCTTCTGCTTTGCGTTTGTGTGGGAGCCCCGTCAAAAACCTGTCCATTATGCGAGCAGTGTCCAAGCATTCTTTTTTTTTATTATTCATACTCTGCAATCCCCCACTCTGCAATGGCTCTGCGCGCCCCCCACTTTGGGAACCACTGACATACAATATGAGGTGTAGTTCTAGGACAATGTGTGACTGGATGATGGAGTACCATATTTATTGTAGCACTTCTTAGGTGCTGTATTTCTTTTCACAGCAGCTGTGCTGTGTTGCAAAAATAAATAGGAATAAATGTTACTGCGCAGTAGACTTAAATAACAGAATTTTGTCAGTTTAAAAGATGAAGACATGTCAGAGAAAGTAGACATGGGTTAATGAGGACGTGACTCAGAGACAGCCTGAAGACACAGAAGAAAAAAGGAACAGGCATATTCTTGCAGCGAGACAAGCCGAGTCAAAGATCTGAGACTCAGCTGAGCTTTGGCTGTGATAACTTGCTGCTTTAGCACCTACTCCGCCCCCACCTCGAAAACTTTTCCACTTGGCTCATTTGACTCCCACTCTCCAGAATGAGATGAGAGCTGCAAACCCTTGAGGTTTCAATTGCCCAAAAAAAAAGAAAGAAAAAAAAAACACGTTTCCACCAGTGCCCCCACAGTTTTGCTGCTCATGATCAGAGAAGTGTTCTGAAAAACCTGCACCGGAAAAGCCAGTGGAATAAATAAGTCAAAGTGAGAGAAAACCCCAACCGATTTGAAAACATTTGATTGTGGCTGGAGGAGTAAAGCATGATGAAAGAGTGGAAAAAAAAGAGAGGAGAGGAGACAGAGGGAGAGAGAGTGTCAGGGGCAAGCCCTATTGATCTGAAAGCTTAATTAACCATCAGATGCTTCTGACACAGTCTCTGATCTTCTATGATCAGTGGCAGTGTGGCACCACTCTTGGGGGGGGAGGGGGGTGTATAGAAAAGAAACGGGAGAATGACTGAGAGAAGGGCAGAAAGGAAGAAAGAGTAGATAACTGATAGATTACAAATTCACTTTGCAGAGTGTACAGAAGGATGACAGGGTGATAGGTGAAAAAGGAGAAAGACTAAAGACAAAGAGATCATGAGGAGACAGTTGATTGGGAAAGGAGAGGAGACAAAAGGGCAGGAAGCATAATATGGATAAAGAAGATAACGTGAGGAAAAAGAGAGTCGAGGAAGGTGAGAGTGAAAAAGAAGTGTGAAAAGGAATGAAGGATGAAAAATGGTGTAGATACATTTGACTAAACTTCATCATTTCTCAGAATAACGCCCTCCCCACACTGATGCAGTCACCTTCAGCTTCTGCGCGCATGCATATAAGAAAGGTCCGCTGATGCTGAGATGACAGCAGTGATTACTCGAGGATTGAATTGCCAATTCTAATACATCTGAAGAGCCGAGATCTCAGCCTGATGATGTCATCTGGGCAGAATGGAAATTGACCCAAGTGAAACCAGTCAGGAGTGAAGTGAAGGTGGGGAGGATTGAGGCTGACATTAATCCCTGGGGGATTTAAAGAGTGAAACAGCGCACCTTGGAATGTGATGTGGGGGGGTGAGGGTGTGAAGGCGATGCATTTCAGAGGTGCTTTGGCTAATGTTAAAATTGATCTGGGTATGTCAGAAAATACATTCAGTGTACATGAGGTTAACAACTCAACCCGAGTTCCCATCAGGGTAAATCAGGAGAGCTTGGCCAAAAAATAAATCCAATTTGCGGAGTAATTTCTATCTAGCAGAAGGTGAAAGAGACATAAAGGTGAAGAAAGGGAAAATGAAATAAAAGTGTTGACATATTACACTCACCAATGCGTCCGATCATATTAGCTCGTGGAGTGGAGACGCTGTCTGGGCCCTCAGTGGTTTCATAGAGAGAGTTGGAGATCCACCGTTCATGGCTCTCCAGAACAGAGTTAAGAGGATGCTCCAAAAATGGAGGGCTGCCAGGGACTTCCTACATGGACCGGGAAAGAAAAGACTTGCTTACAACTCATCAGGCAGACAAACAATCATACTGCCTAATCTAAATCATGTGACATGCAGATTTAGTTTTAAAATGCATTCCAAATCTGTGACTTTTTGGACCATGTTTTGTATTTACAGTATTCGTAAACTGAAAAAAAGAAACTGAGTCAAATTAGTATTTTGTATTTTTTGGCTTTTTCTCATCAAATACTGGTCAACATGCTAACAAGCGTGAACAATCAAATGCCACGATGCTAAGATGTGATAGAGAAGGCACTACCGGTCGCCATCTTTAGTTTTAACCAGATCTGGGTGTAACACATTCAAAGTAACGCTTAACTGTAATCACATTACATTTTTCAGTAACATATTAACGTAACGTGTTACTGTACTAAACTGAGTAATTGCATTAGTCATAGTAGTTACAATTATGTCATTACTTGAGTTACAAAGGTTCTTCGGTTATCTGTACACCACAAATGGAAAGAAAGAAAAAAAATAACTTTTTCTTCTTGCACACTTATGCTACAGTCAGCTAACGCAACTTCAGCACTTTGCAATCATGTGCGTAGACAGCATGCTAATGCTAAGCTAGCCCAGAACCCAGAGTAACACTGAAAGCTGAGTAAACGCAGACAGCCCAACAGTCTGAGCCTGGTCTTAAACACGTAACAAAAGCGGTGATGAGCAGACAGGCTGGTAGCATTGTAGTGTACACTGTAGCTTTAAAGGCTCTTTAGGCTTGTTTGTTGAAGGATTGCATATGTGCCAAAATTAGGATACGGTTTTGTGTTTGCACGTGGAACAGCGTATGGTTTATGTTATGTGTTTCAAGTCGTTTTACGGAGTAACGCTAAAGTAATGTAACAAGTGATTTAACAAAGTACTTTATCCAGCAAGTAAATAAATACTCTACTGGATAACTTTTAAGAAAAGCAATAGATGATGTGAAAGGTCATTACTTTTTTGAGTAACGACCCCAACACTGGTTTTGGCCTCTTAGCATATCAGTGTTTGCTAACTAGCACTAAACACAAAGTACTATGTAGCTATGTAATACTTCTGCAGGTATTTTGTCATTAGCAAACTCTGATAAACACTAAAATTTTGACTTGATATTGATGTTAGGATGTCTGCTCACATTTTTCAGAGAAAGATATTTCATTACATAAAAATGGTCAGAAGAAACAAATTACACTTTGAAACAATACATTTCAATAAAGCTATAGGTCTTTTTTTTAACTACAGAAGAATGTGAAGTGCAAGTACTATTCCTTCTATTTCAGTCTATGAATAAAGGATAACATGGTGATACACACATGACGGTGTTCACACAGAAATGGGTCAGTCAAATGGATCCCAGTGCTGTGCCACCAATACACCAAAAACATAGAACCGGTGCTTCAGTATCAATCTCAGCTTACATCTCGGTATTTTCTGGTTCAGCAGTGTGAAACGGGCAGTAGTCAGAGCTGGATAAAGCTCAATGGATTTCCCATAGGCCAATAGATAGCTCTCTCTAACAATGAGCCCTAGTAAATGGACCAGTGATATTTGCCACATGGTCAATGTGCTGCACTGGTGGTTATTGAGCCCACTCACAGTCAGTGTGTGTCAGTCTTGACAGCTGAACATGGTTAGTGGCTGGTTTGGGACCAGTGTGCATAGATAGTCTTGAGTTTTCAACAGCCAATAGGCTGTCAAATGTGGTATTTTGGATAGAAACAACCAAAGCAAAGGTTTGGGAGTAGATAGGGAAAAATAAAAAGCAGATAGAAGAAAATAAAACCTGGGTATTATCCTAATTTCTCACAGTTCTTTATAGCAGCTTGTGGGCAGCCAGGGGAATCCACTGGAAAAGAACTCCCTGTACAGGACCTATTACAGATAGCTCCCTTGCAGCTAGACAGTCCAGCGTGGCTCAACTCTATACTCTAAAGCATGCTTTAAACCAGGAGGCCCCGGCTAATATTGATGTCTCACAACACTCTGCTGGCCCCCGGCCAAGAAAAAAGGGGAGTAAAAATGTAACAACAAGAGCAGCAGGGAGACAGAGGAGCAGGACGGAGACAAGGAGGAGAGAAAGGAAGAGGATGTGCTGCTGAGGCTTTTGTGAACAAATGACAGGATTTAGAGACAAAAAAAAAGGGAGAATTATGGGGTGTGGGAGCTGAGGCCCCAGTGAATTGTGGGTGCAGTAAAAATTGCATCCTTGCGGGAGCTGTGCGCCCTGGGAGATGCATACCGGGGTAGAAGGACTTATCGGCTGTTTAATATAAATGAGAGGTTTAATGAGGTTGAAAGCACAAGACTTTATCGGGACAGCGTGTTGATAAGAGAAGATGTCGGACAGAAGCGTGCACGTGCGTGTGTGTGTGCACGCACGTGAAACGGGGGGGCTGGGTCAACACAATTACAATCAGAGCCGCGGCCACTGCCAGCCTTTTAATAAAAAGCACGTCCCTAGATGATTCAGACTCAATAAGGTTGAAATTGTTGAAATGAAGATTTATTTAACTCACTTTTCTCTCCTTTATTCAGCCACTCTGCACTTTTTAATCTGTCTCAGATCAGCCAGAGACTTGTCATGAGCTCGACAGAATTAAGATGGAAGGTTTTGGGTAAGAGGTAGGTGGAAATATGTGGAAAGACTGGAACAGAGAGAGCAGCTTAGGACCAAAGTGATATGGAAACTATGTATAGAAGGCACTGAGTGGAATAGATCTCAGAAGGAATACCAAGTCCCCTCTATCTCTAAGAGCCGGACAGGTTTATGTGAAATGTATTTACTGACTTCTATGGCAAACAGACATTGGAATAAACATAACACAAAGTCAAAATTGCAGCAATTTAATCTTTGTGTATTCAGTATTAATTAAATCTGCTTCTGTGCATGCTAATGCTTTAGCCCAGTCTGACTCTGCTAACACACTTGTAAATATTTAGTGGTGCAGGTTTCTACGAAAAGCTGAGACACTTTTATGCACAATTTGCCACCACCTAAGACATCCTGTTCTGATGGACAATTCTGGAAACATTCTGATAATGAAATGGAGAAAGAAAAGTGCTTTGTGATATCACAGCAAACTGCTGCCAATTTATTCTAACATCACCAGCAACTTGGCGCCGCCGCCTATTTATTTATTTTCCTTTTTTGGGGGGTTGTTTTTCTAAAAGTGTGCTTGTTCCTTTAAGTCTTTCAGTGACGTTTAGCCCTTTCTTACCACCGGGTCTCATCATATTATCGCGTGTTTAATGTGTTTTAATCTAGTCATTTTCAGAGTGGATTATTGTGTTGACTGAGGGAGAGGGCAGAGCTCTGTGACTTACACCGAGCCCAGTCGAGATCGGCAGCTGCTCCCCTCCCACTGGACTCGCTAAACATGCATGTGCGTTTGTGTGTTCAAGGCAATGCTTTAATGTGCAATGCAATTGCATATCTGTGTGTGTGTCTGTGTGTTCTAAATACATCTGTGGGAAGTGCAGACTTGTGCACAAATGTTTTTTTTTTTGGCTGCACGTCAGCATCTCCCTGACCTTGAGTGCTCAGTAAGGGAGAAGAAGCAGTGTGTTGACAGCCATGGTCTTAAGCTGTCAACCAAGGCTAATAATGTCTAGTCCATGGCCATTTCCTGGCCTTCTATCCTGGGCTCAGCCTGTTGCCGGGGCCCTAATCCAGTCAACCTCCACCATAATGCTGTAATTACAATTCTTAAGCTGCTGCATCCTGCCCCAGGCACAACTCACCTCTCTGCTGGCTAGATATACCCCACTTTCATTAGCTTCTCACATCCACCTAGAGCCTTAACCTAATGCCTGTGCCTCCCAAAGTGGACTCGCAAGTCTTTTAGGACTTCTTAGCAAAACTTCAATTTCACCAAAGTATGACACAGATAGAAAACCAGCACAGCGGTGAGATAGGTGAGAATAACACCTGCTCAGGTTTAACTGTTAAACTACTGCTCTGTCTCCAACTGAAACATAAAGGTCTTGTCTTGTTGCCTAGGTGAACCATCTATCACCATAAACTCCACCTACAGGCTGCACGCAAATACTGTAAGACTTTAAAGCTCTTTCCTCTCACACTGGGGGCAGCAAGAATACAGGAGCATACACTCATTATGCTTTGTGTGTATTCAGACGTAATGCAAGCATCAAGATCGCAAGGGCCGATCGTACTTGTTTCACATCTCGTGGTTTTCTGTTGTGCACCGGGATCATTTCAAGGATAGATGTAAGCCTTGCGGTGCCTGTGAGTGCTGTCAACTTCAATGCTGTATGAAAGCAGTTACAGAAAAAGTTTCATAGTAAAACAAAAAAGTAGTTCTGTACTTGAAAAACAAATAGGCCCTTTTCACATTAGCCGCTTTGTCATGCAGGCATTGCAGGGTAAACACAGGTGTAATTATTAACATTAATTAGATCGGCAGAGGCCAAGGCCCTGGTGCTGTGATGGCTCACTGGAATGGTTAGGAAACAATAAATAAAACAGAACGTTAATTAATTGGATTGTTTACATTAATGTTTACCGTGCTAGGACGTGTCAGAATGGTCCTTCAGTGAACCAGCAAATTAGCAATGGGTTGTTGTTGTTTTGTTTTTTTAAAATTATAATACAGTAGCTATGGCAGAAAATAAAAATGTGTCATAATAAGCTGTCAGTGCGGCTGATGATGAAGATATAAATTGCAGGTTCAGCATACTGTATATGTTTATCAGATGCTAAGACTGCCTACTACATGTGAGCAAATAAATGTAGAAGTGTAGAAGTCTACAGCTACACTGTTGGTACCTGGAGGTTTTTAGCATTGTGTTTATACTACTTAAAAGTACAGGTAACAAGTATTCACATACTTACATTTAACAATTAGCCTGAGCACAGTCTTTCTGATAGAAAGGTGTCAGAATACACAGTGCATTGCAATTTGTCGTGTATGGGTGCCCATGCTGTACCGCCAAAAGTGCCAACAATGGTCACAAGATGTGGATCAATAGAAGGTGGGGGCCTGGTCTGATAAATCATGCTTTCTTTTATATCACGTGGATAGCCAGGTGCGTGTGTTGCTTACTTGGAAAGCCAGTGGAGGCAATGTGATGTTTTGTGACGTTTTGGGCAATGTTCTGCTGGGAAACCTTAGGTCCTGCTATTCATGTGGATGTTACTTTGACACGTACCACCTACCTATGCAGACTGTGTACAGCCTTTCATGGAAACAATATTCCCTGATGGCTGTGGCCTCTTTCAGCAGGATATTGCACCCTGTCACAAAGCAAAAATGGTTCAACAACGACTTTGAGGTGTTGACTTGGACAAACTAGTCTGATCTATGGAGGGCCCACCTCACAACTTACAGGACTTAAAGGATCTGTTGCTAACATCGTGGTGCAGATACCACAGCACACCTTCAGGGGTCTAGTGGAGTCCATGGCTCGATGGGTCAGGGCTGTTTCGGCAGCAAAAGGGGGACCAACACAATATTAGGCAGGTGGTCAAATGTTATGTCTGATTGGTGTATGAGTGAAGGTATTAAATGAACTGACCAAATAACTTAGCTGTTGTCAACACATCAGTTACAAAAAGAGTCCGGTAGGGTTAGATGAAACTACAAATCAATAGCTCACTAGCAGTGCAACAGAAATGACAAAACATACTAAGTTTAGTTGACATGAAATTTTCAGCTAAGCAAATCTGACACTCGCTGGAATAAGAGGTTAAATCACAATCACGCAAAGAATGTCCAGTTAGACTCTTCTTCCTGGACATACATGCGCAACTGCAATGGCTCCTAGACTTTCCAAGAGGCTAAACTCTCCAGTATGAGAACCACTAAAAGATCCCTAGAAACATTAAACATTCAAAATAATACCCAACAGATTCATTATTATAGGTATTAAGAGGTTACTTCATTTGCAATAGCTCTTTGGCCATTTTAAATACTGAAAACAGTTTCAGAGTCTTTTAAAAATGACACCTTTCTTGTTTTACCTGGCAGTTTTTTTTTTACATGGAATTTTTTTAATGATCAAAGCTTTTACATACTGTATTTACACTTCACATTTCCCCCACACATATAAATAACTTCTCTTTTTTTCAACCCTACACTGAAAACCACATGATTACTCATACCAAGCAAATAGGCTTCCATTGACTTTTCTTTTATTCAGTAGGATTTATAATTGCTGGTCACAACCGGTCTGTATAGGATGAGGTTCTATTCACATTAGTCAAGTTCAATAACAGTTCAAGAATCTCATACATAGCTCATACCTGAATACTATCCTGTGAAGTTAAAGGCATGCATCTGTGTATATGTATTTGCATACAGTTATGTATATTGCTCAACAATACTTGAGTTTTCAGAAACTAAGCACACACTTCACCTCCACAGTCCTCAGCCATGCCCAAGCAGCCCACTCAACCACTAGATTCAATATATTATTCTCTCAATTGGTCCTATTGAGTTTCCCCTGCCGCTCCTAAATGAGTTAGTCCTTAGAGAGCAGGCCGGGAATGAGGGCCCGGCAGCGCTGGAATTGCATTTCTGCTGCTCTGTGATCCGCTTTCCTCAATTTAGTCACTGTCGCAAACTCCATCTCCCAGAGTGCACTGCTCTGTGCCCTCACTTTATCCCTTCCCATGAATCACTCCTATTTGCTATGACAACAGGGGAGCTCTAGTTCCTACATGTCACTATCTAACTTGAATTCAATCAGTCCTTATGAAGTTGGCCAGAGGGTTGGTCAACACAAATTTCCCTCCCTTACTCTCGCCTCTTTTGCAGGGCCAGCATCTCATTGTCTTAAGGTCTCTCCCAGCAGTGGTCAGCTCAATACTAATAAAACCATAATTTACTAGGCTGGGGCTCTGATTGATAGCTCTCTCAAGGCTCTATCGATCAGCCCTTCTCTCATCCGACTGAGCGTCTTTTGTTAGGACCAGCCACTTCCTTCCCCCTTGTCTCTTTGCATAAACCGTCTCTTAGTGGCTAACAGCAATACTATTGGAATAGATTACAAACAGGGCTATTGGCATGCTGAGGACATTGCTTTGGTGCTCTTTCACTTACAGAATCAGCTGTTATATGTAGTCTCTTCACAGAGTTAATTGAGTTACTATGGCTATGACTCCTTATGACGCAACAATGTTAAGGTGAAAGCATGAAGCAAAGTCTGCGCCGCATTCATCTTTCTTCTGTGCCGTCTTCCATCTCTTATCAATAATAAAACAGTGTTTTTAGCTAGCCCATTACTGTCTCTGACTACATTCTCCAAATAAAGACAAGAGTCATAGCAAATAAACCAATTTATGAAGAGGTGAGGTCATTCTTGCTTTTGTTCAGCAGAACCCTTTCATGAGAAAATTGCATTAATTGGATTCAACCAATGTGCGTAAAACAGACAATGGCTGAATATACTGCCTCTTTTGTATATTTGCCATGCGTGCTTGCCTTCTTTGGATACAACTGAATAAAAGAAGCTGTGAAAAGATCCAAATTCGTGCAAATAATAAAGATCTTTTAAAAGAACACAAGCAGCCTAATAATGTGCCCTTAAACTACCGACATTATTACCATGTTTGAGGTCAAAGACTCTAGGCGACCTCTGTAGGTGTAGCTGCAAGACAAAACCTGGGTCCTATTTGAACAGAAGGGCTGATCAACAGAGCATAAACACAATCTGACTTCCAAGATTAGTATGCAGTCGTGCCTGGTTGCATAATATGCAAGTATGCCAACAGAGGAAAACTCATGATGAGCACATATGTAAAAAAGAAACATAAAGAAAAAACTTAAGTGGAGTTTGTCCAAATGAATGCTGACAAGTCACAGTGCATCTGGGAGAATGTTGTTTGGACTGACGAAGCCAAATTTTAGCTTTTTAGTCACACCTCAGCTCTGTTTCTATAATAATGTTCCCATTTCACCCATGCCATTTCCATTTTATTACACTTCTAAACATAATAGAATATTTGAAAAATAAAAACCCAAATGCCTGTTCTGTTTAATATAGCATGTTTAACATGGTAGTTGCCAGTTGTATTGCATTAATCATGTCAGGCGGAAAAATGTGTTTTTAACCCCCCACCCCACTCCTCCCCACACTCCTCGCGTTGCCCTTTCATCATTACACATCATTCTGCTATAAAGCCTGCCACATTTCTTCCATTTAAGCGCTGATGTTGATTAGCTGTCATGCATGTCAGGACGTCAGTGTAGTAAATGTTGGGATTACTCATGGTTCATTTGTCAAGGAATAGCGAAAAACAGAACATTGCTGTATACGACGTGAAATGTTAATGGCTCAAGAAACCGAGAAAACGGGAAGCCAGAACAGCATTTCTCAGGTACCTAAATGCACTAGGCCAGACACTGCAGCGATTGTCCCACACTGTATATACACATCTGGAGGTGCCGGACTGGAAAGTGTTTCAAGTGGTCAAAATAGAGGGAATGCTTTACATAAACCTTTATATTTATATCTAGGCAGTGTTGACAGAAAGGCACTAAAGAAAGTTAGAAATATTTGTATTTCAATGGACAGGATAAAACAAAAGGGGACGGAGCTGTGGTGAAGCATGGGACTTAAATGATAGCGATGGCGTCTTTAGGCCCTGTCTCCTGAATTCTGTGATCGAGCTCCACAATGCAAAAATAGCACATTCTGAATTTCAACTCAGCCTGTAGATGCAAAGAATGAGCAAAGTCTTACTCGACAAACATAGAAAACAAAGGCACAAATGATTTTGTAGTGAAGTATCTTGGTGGAAGGATGTTTTTTGTTGCCCTGATTAATGCAGTGCTTTACCAGCAAATTGTCATAGACCTGTCATGAAGGATTGGGGGAAAAAAAAAACAACGCCACTGCCAGTCTGTCAGAAAAAAAAAGCCTATGTCTGCAGGAGATCTCAGTCATAAATAACATCACAAATGCACAGAGAGGCATAATATGTCATGTGATGAATTACAAATCAGTGAAACTAAACCAAACCGCAAGCATGCTTATCATCATCCTGTCAGCTTTTAGACACCTGTGTGATAAATATCTTAGAAATATCATGATCTACAAAGGCTGTTCCAACACACAGAAACAGACATTTACCACTAAGTTAACTTTCTTAAACAGAATATTTGGGTTTGTGCATGTTGGACATGCCAAGTCCAGCTTAATTTAGTTCACTTCTATTCAGTCTTATTTATATAGCGCTAAACTACAACAACAGTCACCTCAAGGAGCTTTATTTTGTAACGTAAAAACACAACAATAATAGAGAGATAATAATAGAGAGAAAAAAAACCCACAAATACATAGAAAACCCCAACCATAAGACGAGTTCCTATGAGCAAGCACTCTGGGGACAGTGGAAAGGAAAAACTCCCTTTTAACAGGGAGAAAGGACAGAAGACACACTATGGAAGAGAGCCAGAGGTTAATAATAGCTAATGATTAAACGCAGAGTGGCGTATAAACACAGAGAGTGTACTGTAAAGAGGTGGGTGAAGAAGAAACACTCATTGCATCATGGGAAGTGCCCAGCGCCCTAGATCTTTTGCAGCGTAACTAAGGGAGGATTCCAGGTATTCCAGCCCTAACTATAAGCTTTATTAAAACAAACGTTTTAAGTCTAATCTTAAAAGCAGAGAGGGTGTCTGCTTCCTGAATCCAATATGGGAGCTGGTTCCACAGAAGAGGGGGCTGAAAACTAAAGGCTCTGCCTCCCATCCTACTTTTAATATCATAGCAAACCCAAGTAAACCAGCAGTCTGAGGGATAAGAGCTCTATTGGGGTGATATGGTACTATGAGGTCTTTAAGATAAGATGGGGCCTGATTAATTCACTGGCATTACATGAAATCTCCACACATTAGTTGAGATTATAGTTTTCTAATAAACTTTATTTTAATGTAAAGGAGTTCTGATCGTGTCTAATAACAAACAGGTCTTTTTTTCCTGCTCCCATATTATTCAGTTTCTTTCAAGAGGAGGGCAGCTGACAAACTGAGGAACTTAACAGGACATTCAATATCACATTCAAACAAACTGCGGTAGGTCTGTATGTTAGCTGTATGATAGCTACATATGGGACTTTTCATACTCCATTTATTTCCATTTCCATTTGTTCTATGTATGAGGCACACTCAACTAAGTCTACTCCATATTTCTATATTCGTGCTGAACAACGCTCAGGTTTCCTCATTTCCGTCAAGGAAATAACTTTCATGCAAATAGAAAACTGTAATTGCAGGTTTCTCCTATCTAGTGTATAATTATGGTATCATTAACGTTTCTATGGTGAACAACTAATTTAAAAAGCGCACGCTTGATTGTGCGTCAGACAAACGTGGCGGTCGCGGGTCGTAATGAGACAATGGGACAGTGTTTGAATCAAACTGACAGAAAGTTGAAATCGCTCAGTCAAAAGAAGAGAGCAAACGGTGATCCCGGGAAGAGAAATTAGCGCACGAGAGCCGCATTTCAAGTCGGTCACAAGACACTACTACGGGCATCAGTCTGTGCGCTTAAAGACAGAGAACACTCGGCAAGAGTGGCTGAATAAAAATAATGGAACTGAAATGACTTTTCGAAAATTTAATTGCTTAAACACATGTGACGATATATTAATAGAACTCAGATATAGAAAGAGAAATTAAACAGTCTGAAGCAGAGATGCAATTACAATGCTTCAAACATATTGGCTGTGACCAATCTTACTGTTTGACTATCTGGGGCAGAATGGTAGTTTTTCAAACAGAGGCTATCTGTGAAGCCAGAACAGAAGGATTAATTGTTCTGGTTCAGAGTGGCAGTGCATAGCGTGTGTGAGTGTGTGTGTTTGGAGGCGCTTGTATTTGTGTGTGTACTCCAGTGAATATCTTATAAATAACACATTTTCTTCCTACCTGTCTCTTCTGTCTGGTCGCTTGTTAAATTCATTATCTGCTGGCATTAGGAGTCATTTCCAAGACACGCTACTCGTCTGAAAACTTTAATCAACTCTTCTAACCTTTCTACGACTGACTTCCCGCTTTGTTGAGTCACTGCTGTTCTGTGACCTGGCTGACTGAGTGTTCCCGGGCAAATTGAGATTGGTGCTTTAAAATTTGGATGAGTGCAGTAAAGTGTCGACACTTTTCATATTTTGAATCAGGCAAATGGAGACCTTCCGGGTTTGTGCTGCATTAAAAATAGGCCCCACACAGAGCAGTCCACTGCTTTGTTAGACATGAATATGACCTTAATCATGCTGAAGGGTTTTTTCCTCTATTCCAAGGTTAGGAAAAAAAAAATCTAATCTAACCCAAGGCACAGGCTACTCATCACTGCTGCTTTAATGGCAGTAAGAGTAGACCAGGTTCTCCTCAGACATGGGCCATCAGCAGCATGAACCCGCCTGCTGAAACACTTGTCTTTGTCTTTGAAAGAATGTTTTTTTGGATGGAACAAGCTCTACCAAAAGAAAAAAGGGATTTCAGGAAGACCTTGGGCAATATAATTGTGTGCGTGTTTTAGATCTGCAACTGCCACATTGTGTTTCATATTTCCATTAAGGTGATTCATGTTTGGGTCCATGTTTACAGGCTCCTCATCAGTTAGACAATTTTTGGCTACATTACATGTAGGAAAATGTGTCTGGTGTAGTCCCCCCCCCCAAAAAAAAAATAAAAAAATAAATAAATAAATAAATAGCAATCCAAACAAACTTAAGCTCCTAAGACACTGTTGTGTTTCACCAAAAACTTCCCTCAGTTCAGGCCAGTGGGCAAAGCAAGGTGGTGATGGAATCAATGCAATTTTCACAGACTGGGGTGGCCTGTATATAGTGCACCCACTGAAGCCCCCGCCCATCTCAACCACCACTCTGATGCATTAGGCTGCGCTGTTCAGCTCCTCTCCCCTGCAGACAGTGATGGATCTGATTCATTTCAACGGTGGCCTCCAGTGCTCACTCCCATTCGGGCTGGGTGACAGTGGCAAACTGGTGCGGGCTCCCCGCATATCTGCTGGGCC
>VVHJ01052613.1:0-14271 GCA_015107715.1 Tylochromis polylepis
GGTGGCAGTGAGTAAGGGAAAAAAAAGGATTGGTCTGTGTAGTTGATGTGCTTGACGTTAAAGGGGAGGGAGTCTCCAGACAGTGTGTGTGTGTGTGTGTGTGTGTGTATTTAAAAAGGACCATATCATGGGGCAAACTGAGAAGAATCCAAAAGTAACCTTCACTGAATCATAAAAAATATGTAATCAATTACTGTCCTCACTCTTCATCACACACGGCAAAGGAAGAGTCACCGTCAGTGTGTATGACCACTCTGAACTGACTGGCAGCTGTGAGATTAGGTAGATTACAGACTGCGAGCTTGGGCGTGAGGACCCAACATGCTGCCAAGATGGCTGCTGTAGTGCGGTGGCGGCATGATGCCAGCAGGCAACATGTAGGCACCTGTTACTGCTACAGCCGGACATCATGCTTAGCCAAGGTGCCAGCAACTGCTGCTACAGTGGGGGGTTAACAAGGGCAAAGAGAGAGTGGAAGAAAGAGGGAGGTCTGCTACTCTTCTGTAAATGTGAATAAATAAAAAAAACAAAAAAACATATCACCTTCTTAATATCCACAAGGTCACTCGAAGTTTGTCAGAGGGTTTGGGTTTTGCTTTAACCGCGTTAGAAACAACTGGTTTTCAGAAACTCGAAGTTCTTCCAATGAAGTACATTTTGGTACTGCAGTTTCTCTTTTCCATTTGGGTGTTCCACATACAATTCTATTAAAAAAAAGTGGTGAATGTTTCTATGTCCAAATGGAAATCATGAAACAGAACTGAAAAGCCAAATATCATGTAAGGGTGTTGTTCTAAACCTGAAGCGGTTCACTGGTGACCTGGTGGATGATATGAGTTTACTTCTGTGCGACGAGTTTGACTTTGATGTTTAGGATGAAAGTTTGACCAACAACTAATTCTATTTGTTTTTCATTTTTGTTATTTCCCATTGTTAACAAAGGAACAAAGAAATTCTTTATTATTAAAAAAAAAAAAATCTGACCCATTTTAAAATCTTTTAATTTGTTCTCACGTGATTTTTGAATATTTATCCAGGGCCAAACAAATTTTACAAAAAAGATAAATGTCAGCCACTGACATCTGGAAATTTGCCGATATACTGATATCAGTCAACAGGGCCAATGCTGACTGATACCAACATCCTGTTGCTATAAAGTCCCTTAACGCAGACCTTCTTTATCTTTAGTAGTTGTCCTGTGTGGTGGTAGTGCTAACTTCATAATGGCATATTACGTACTCACACGAGTTTGGTGGGTCTGGTGTGTTTGAATTTTACGATGCAAGGAAAGACAAAAAAACCCAAAAGCAGCAGAGATTCTCAAATGCCCACAGAAACATGACTTAAATAATAACATAATGATCCAATCACACTACACTAACTTAATTCACTCACTTTCTACTTTTCTAAATTTCTACTACATAGCTACTGTTTTATTACCACTGTTAAGTTACTTTTTATTGAGTTTAACTCAAATAGTAATGCAGAAACAAACTGCTAAACTGCTTCTGCTTAGATGATGGAGATTTGCTTGGGTTTCAGGAAATAGTCAAAGGTTGGGATTGGAGCTCAGGATTGATTGCTTAGGGCATTTTCTCCAATGTATTGTGTGCCCTACCTACTTGGCTATAAGGTAACCCCCCCCCCACCCCAGCCCCCTCCATTAAAACAATTGTGACAACATCATATATTTTACCAATTAGCGGTTCTAAACAAAAAAGATTTTACTGTTTATAATCAGAAGCTTAACCCATGAAATGTTTACCTTATTGCTTCAAAATTACTGTGATAATCACCTGATTAGTCAGTGGACAGAAAAAGAAAGTGTCAACTATTATGATAATCTCTCAACTGACTAAACAGCTCTACATTTCAGTATTTATTAATGGATGAATAAATCAAACAGCTGTTTTACAAATAATTCCCTAACCCCTGTGTTTGTAATGAAACAAAAAAAAAAAAATAAATGTGTCATCGCTTTCCAAATCTCAAGGTGATATCTTTCAAATTTCTCATTTAGTTTATCCAACCTTCCACAACCCAAATATAGTTAATCAGCATTAATATATTAATACAAAAAAGAAACAAAAATAATTCCTAACATGATGAGTCAGAACCAGATCATTTATAATTTTAAGGGTCAACAATTTTAATAAACAGGTGATTTCCTATGCATATGTACCTACCTTTTCCTGTTAAACATGTTGCATCTACAGGAAGCGTCCACTGAGGGCAGCGTATGTCTGAAAGAAAAAAAAGTCAATGTGTAATTGATTGATATTAGCTGGCGCAGAAGTGTGGTGAGTATTTGACACATGACTGCAGATTTAGTGCTGTTAAAAGGTTTGTTATGGGGAATTTACCAAGGAGGACCTTTCACACATTTATTTTTTGAGCATCTGTGATTATTTTTTGAAATACATTTATTAAAAAATCAATACAAAAGACAACATTAATATCAAACAATAACTCTAAAAATAAAAAAATATGGTAAACAAAATATTTAAATGCAGATAAAGAAAAAAAATTTTGTCAATAAGGAAGGTATAATAAAACAAACAGTAATGTATCAAACAGCAGGTTTGAAAACAGATCAAAAAGGGTCCACAAACATTTATTGTTTGTCTTTCAGTATAGGTAGGTTATTGTTTATTGTGGAAAGTTTGTTTACTGTGACAACATTTGTCTTATTCAGTTGTAAGAATTTTTCAAAAATAACTGTATTAGCTTTTTTGTGTCTAAAAAATTGAGGTTCCTTAAAATTAGTTCATTTTTACTACAATTGACTGCTAAAACTTTGCTTTTTGCCAAGATACCTAGAGGCAAAGTTGTTAAGCTTGTTTTATTTATTAATTAATGTTTAACTTCAAATACTTAAATTTAGTAGTGTTGTAGTCATTTTTTTTTTAGCTATGTTTGTTTAAACTTTGATTCCTGTCGATATTTTGAATCTTTGTGTGTCAAAGTTTAAATAATACCGAAGATTCCAATAGCAGTTAATGACACTCGGAAACCGTCAGTGTTCAAATATGAATAAAACCAGTGTTCCTGTAGCTGTGCGGTGTATGGGGCACAAGAGTGTGACATGTCTGAGGTGTCAGTCTCTTAACACAAAACATAAGTATTGTACACAAGTACTCTTAAAGTTCTAAAACAAACAAACAAAATCTGTTATATTTCATATACTAACTTTGTTACTAACTTTGTTTATTAAAAATCTTTCTAAACTAAAGTTGTATAACGTGCATTTAATTTCAAGAAAGTAAAACTCTTTTTCTTTGGTATTTTCTATTATGTGACTTATCCTTTTTAAAAACAAAAGAAAGCAAAGTGGCAAATTACCATATTTCTCCCCCTTTTTATTTATTAATGGCCATCTTTTTTTCCTTTTATTGTTATGGTGTGTTTGCCTTTTTTTTTCAACTAAAACCAACTCAAGTTTCTTGAGGAATCTCTTTTGAGGTAATCATCACGCATGTCATTATGACCTTCTCTCAGAACGTTTCATCTTTTGTACTGCCAATCACACAGTGATAATGATCCTTGCCCAATAATATTTGATACAAGAAAGTTATTGGTGAAAAAAAGATTCCAGACATTTTCAGGTTCTCTTGGCTACTATTTCTCCTTTGCATTACATACAATTAGACATTTTGGGATTTGGATGGATAGTCAGAAGAAGCACCTGCAGATTTACATTTTTAAAAAAAGGGTTAGTCTCCATTTGTTGTGTAAATCACAGCTGATCTTGACAGGGGTTGAAAAAGATAAAGCCCTATAAAGACACTGAGAAAGTAGAGAGAAAAGATAGAAAGAAGAGAGAGAAGAGGAGGAGGAGGGCAGTTAAATGTGGTGTTTTTGGCAGCATTGCTTGAGCCGTGTTGCGGCTAAGCTGAAAACGAAACTGACATGACCCAGAGTGAGGCAGGTAAACAGGCCCAACCTGCTTTGCCTGGGGTGACCATATGGCCCTGTCTCATGGCGAAGCAGCCTGCAGGATGCATGCACACAGTAATACACACGCACACACACATGTTGGTGTACCTGGTGTCCCCTCTCTGCTCGCCTCTGTTTTTGTTTTTGTCTCTCAAAAGCTGACATGCTTTGGCTGCAAGCGATGGCAGGCATCAGGTAAGGGAACAAGCAAAACAGGTAGGTACACACACTCACAAAGACAACATATGGTGATCGGGCACAGTGTTGTAGTCCTTAAGTGTTGCTAACTTGACCTGAGGCAAGAAAGACAGAGAGTGAATAGGGTGGAGAAAGAAGCAGAAATGAGGAGGAGAAGGAGGGAGTTGGTTAGAATTGCTGCAAATTATTGATGTGCCGTTACAGACACCTGCTGGCACAACACATCTCTGTCTCACACACACACACACACACACACACACACACACACACATAGGGACACACAGCAAGTGCAAGCATATTTCATCGACTAACTTTAGGTTATTCCTAAAAAGCCTTCACACTGTCAAGTTTTGATTTAAAACAACCTATCATCCTTCCAAGTCTCCTCCTTAAAAGTCTAATTAAAATTTATTCTGCCGCCATCAGCAACTTGTTCATTATGCAGAAACAAAGGAAGGCTCTTTGAATGAGAGCAGAAGAAAGGCTTTCTGCTGTTACGGCTTTGGCCTTTGCCAGGGACAGCATGTATTGTAATGTTTCACACAAGATAAAATATTCATAAAAATGAAGGGAGCAAAGTTCCAGGGATGGCAGAAGGGAAGGGAGGGGGAAAAAGTTAATGAATATGAGTAATCAAATTCGCTATCTCCTCCTTTTTTATTGAAAATCCTTTTTTTAAAGTTAATTAGAGCCTATTACTATTCTAATTGGCTGAGGCTTACACGTCCAGTTCCGTATCGTCATTATGGAGCTATTAAAGAAGACCCACCGAGATGGAGGAACAGAAAAAGCATAATCAACCAATCAATTAGGATCTTTGAGGAAAATGAGCTTTGTTGCGTTATCAGGTTTGATCTTATGTCCTTGGTTTGGCTGCCATGTGTAATTTTTTTTTTCCTTTCATTTTTTTAAGTGCCATCAGCCACATGTCTAAATTACTTCACAGTCTCAGGAGCTGTGATGATAGCGAATGATGTATTTCTTTATTTTGTGAACACTAATAGAAGACTACATCTTTGTGTTTCTTTAAATATTTTAGGCCACATGAATTCTTTCTCCTATGGAAAAAAGATTCAGTGCCAAGAAAATCACTTGACATCGCTATTGAGTAAAGTATTTAAAGATCTGTGAATGTGCATTTGCATTCCCGACCTAAAAGGTACTGTTCCTCCATGGCCTTTGTCTTTTTTAAAGATATTCTTGTATTAGAATTTAGAATTTTTTGGATAATTATAATTGTGGCATGAAAATCTTTGTAGTGACAGCGTTTACACCTAATACAAAAACATATATTTATTATAAAGAATCATTTACATTATTGAATCACAATTAGTGGATTGAATTGCGTCTTTAATGTTACAGATGAAGATTCTTTAAACTGCTTGTACTGGCTACTATAGTGGTTAATATATTTTAAAAAGTTGTCATTAAAGCTTTAAGATGAGAAGTAAAATATCTGTATCCAAAATATAGCATACCAGAAATAGGAAGCAGCATAACAGTACAAGGACTAAGTTAGGACTAAGACTGGAGTGACAACACTCAAGCAAATGTTTTAATGGTGGGGGGACACGAGGGGGGCCGAATCATATTGAGGGTGGTGTGGTGTTGGTACCATCCTGTGCCCTATCTATTGACCCACCTTGGCTGTGTGAGTTTGAACAGGTTTTGTAATCCACTCACAGTGCTATAATGTATTTTGGGTACTAGAGTATAATTACAGTGACACGATATTCATGCCCAGATCTAAAGAAACTCAAAAATAAATAAGAAACATGTGATTATCCTTAAATGGAGAAAACTTGGAACAGTGGTGAACCTTACCAGAAGTGGCCGGTCTACCAAAACAACAATTACAGGAGAACAGGACACTGTGCAGTCCTGTGAAAAACGAAGTACTACTTACTTACTACTTCATTAAGCCCATATAATTAGCAACACCCAGGTGCTGCTAATTGGTGCTGCTAATTATATGGGCTTGATTAATTGGTGGTCAGCAATTGTGACCTCTATAACATCTATGCAAACCTTTATAAAAGCAAAGGTTTTGGCAGGTTGCCTGTCCTGGGCATTCAGATGTGTGGTAACACAATGCCACAGTCTTTCCAGACGAGGACAACCCAGCAAATTCGCCCAACATTAAACTGTGCAATTATCAGAGAAATTGGAGAAAACCAAAAAGCTACATCTCAGAGTCTATAGGCATCAGTTACCATGCTAAATTTTAAATTTCATGACAGTACAATTAGAAAAAGAATGAACAAATATGGCTTGCTTAGAAGTGTTGTTAGAAGTGTATTTTCTCTAAAAACAACACAGCATAGCTTAGGTCTATAAAGTTGCAAATGAACAAGTCCCAAGTCTTTGGGAAAAATGTCCTTTAGACAGATAAAATCACAGTGGCGATGTCTGACCATACTGGGCAGAGCCATATTTGGCAAAAATCACTTCATACCAACCATCAAGCACAGTGGCGGAGAGGCAATGGTCTGCTCTTGCTCTGTGGCTACAGGACCTGGGAACCGTCATTGAGTTGACCATGAACTCTTCTGTACACCAAAGTATTCTAGAGTCAAACATAAAACCATCAGTCCAACAGCTAAACCTTGACCGAAATTGAGTTGCACAATGTTGAATCAAAAAAACACAATGGAAAAGAATCAAGGTGTTGTAATGTCCCAGTCCAGACCTTTGAAAAGCTCATAAAGTCACAGAGAAAATGATTATATGAAGTTATTGCTGCTAAAGGTGGTTCTACAAGCTATTATTATGGTCTGATCACCACTGGGTGTTCTCACTTTTACATGGGACTACATAGAATCCCGTGAACATTCTCTTTTTCACATACATGTATTTTTTACTTTGCATTATTGGTTTAAAAGCTTCTGCCTGCATATGGCCTGTCATGAAGTTTGTTTGTTTTTTTTTATATCGTGAGTGAGAAGAAAAATAATGAAGACAAGCAGAAAGAGATGCAAATAAACCCTTAACAAGACCAAACTAACAAAAAAGACAAAGAACTAAAAATGAGATGCATAAAAAAAGGAAACAACTAAAAAGAGGCACACAATGACTGCAAAGTTACCACAAAGACAGAACCAACTACAAAAAGAAACAAAATGACCACAGAGATACAAACAAACCAACAAACAAACCCCAAAAAAGATGGAGTCAACTAAAGGCAGATTTATGCCCTTGCATTTGATTTGTGTCTGTCAGAAATTCAAGTTTGTGGACTGATGGCGAAGATGTGTTTAGATCGAATGCTGATTGGTTACCAACTCGAGGGGGTGACGGCAGAGTTCATCAAAGACTGGAGAAACACCAACAGCATCAAGCATGGGCAGTGTCACAAACAAAGTTTTCATTGTTTTCAATAATTGTTTCAGCAAATGTTTTTAACCCCAGATCATTTCTTTGTAGATTGTGACTTCTGTCTTCTCCACAGCAAGGACTAAACTAAAAGACCACCAACAGCACAAACATAATCACTTTTAAATGCCCCCTGGTGACAATACACATGTAGACCTCTGGAAATCTCTGTGTAGCGCCTATGGTCTACCAACACATAAAAAGCCAGAACTTTAAAAACAGATGCAAAATGACAACAGAGACACACAAAACATCCATAAATAGACAACAAAAAAAATTCAAAGATTCAAAAACCATACTACAGGCACAGAAGAACCTAAAAAAAGACATGAAATGACACAAAATAATGAACAAAAGATACACAATGTACCCGAACAGAAAAAAAAAACTACTGCCACAAAAACTGAAATGGAAAACAACTGCAGACACACACATAATCTACTGCTACTGTTTGTACCAGCTGAAAACACTATGTAGAGTAGATATTTTTATAGCTTCGCAATAATTTTTGGGGGGGGTTCAACTGGAAAGTCCTTCTATTGTCTCTTGTTTAACAGCCACATCTTTCTGAAGACGAAGGGGAGCCGCTAGTAAGGGCAGAGTGGATATTATTTAGCGAGGGTCAGCAGTTAGATGTAGGTCACCAAAGTATCAGATTAGAAGCTGCCAGTGTTCACATGATGTTCACTCCTGGGTTATAACGATAAAAACTACAAGGTCAAACTTGGACTTAAGCTGAAGTACGGCAAGTTCTGCGCCTTTTCATACAAATTTGGAGCAGGTCGAGGTTGAGATAGAATTTAAACACAGTAGACGGGAGGAGAGAATCATAATGATTTAAGCAATAAATTCTCAGCCTGCTGAAATTACAGCAGGCCTCAGCAGCGGCGGTGGTGGCAGCGCCAGAATCTGTAATTATCCCTCGAATTCAATAAAAGTGAGGAAGAACAAAGAGCGGGGAAAACGGTTCACTGGTAACTAAAGCGCTTTAGTGAATCGCCACTACACTAGTACGGGATAACACCAAAGATAATAGCTTCTTCTTCTTCTTTTTTTTTTTCCCTACCTGAAGAGCAACTTCACAGGGGTGCCACAGTGTTCGGAGGCAGAATCGATAACACTATCAAAGGGCAGAATCTCAACCTTAATGAAAGGAAAGAAAATACTGCAGGCTACAGGCACAGAAAGACCACTAGAGATCTATGTGCATCAACACGCCTGAGACTAAATATGAAATCAATTCATTACACCCTTTATTTCTTTCTCAAACACAGTTCGGCGCTGAGATAACAAATTTACCTGCTACCCCCCTTTATTTTCCTACTTTTTCACTCTTTCTTTCTCTCTTTTTTCCCCCTCTTTCTTTCTCACAATTAATGAAGAGACAAGCAGTGGACACTTTCCAGCGACGGAAGAAGCATAAATAGATTAAGTTGCAGAGGAGATTATAATTTATCATTTCTTTATTAAAAAGTAATGCAGGCGAATTAACTTTGAATTAAATTCTATTTGCATGGCATTACTGGAATCATCTGTGTAAATGGCTTAAAATCCCAAATGGGACATTGTTCCCTCCAACAGTATAATTGTAGAGAAAGAACTTTTTTTTTCTTTATCCAGGAAATTATAAGAGCCCAAGAATTAATCTGAAATTATCGGAGCAGTGCGAGAGGTGAGACTTTAATCATGCCACCCAAAAGTGTGCAAGAATGGCGCGGAGTTCTGTCAGCTTATGTTTGGAAAATTTGGGACATCCATCGCAGTTTTGACTAATACAAAGGCAGGTTTAAGTTAACATCAGCTTCATTTTGTGAAACTTGCCTATTTAGTATAGCCAAATGAAAAAGATAATGCAAGGTCAACATGCATGTTTGCAATAACAACTTCTAGTTTCTGACAATGTGCTTGTTTAATATTCACCTTAACCCTAAATGGTTCACCAGTGATCTGTCAAGGTTAAGTTTAAATCAACCCCTTTAAATTATTTGGCATGCCTAATATAAGAAAGGAAAATGGAACATCTTCTTGTGTCTGAAACCACTGCTTGTTTAGCATGTGGCTAAAATACCACCCTAACCCTAACTCTAAGGTCTTCACTGATGTTAAGATACCTCAATATTTTACTTTACATATATTAATTTATTCTGTTGAATTTCACCTATTTTTTTGCTTGGAATCGTGTCATCAGCAATATTAGAAGGTAAGTTTTCCATTAAAATTACAGTGTAGTTCCCCAGACGAACCTTGTTATTGTTGTAGGTTCTCTTCCTGCCGTGGCCACGGGTTTCCTTAAAGGGGAATCTTAAATCACATATCCATGGACACAGCTCAATTATGGCCAATGAGGAAAATCACATATAGTGAGGCCAACACTCTTGACCTTGTCATTATGAAGAAGGAAGCAGCTTTCCAAGACAAATTCCCCACTCTGTATATCTTGCAAATATTCACTCTCGCGGAAACAGGCTGGCCTTTAGCTGCTGTGGATGCAACTGAAAAAGAAGTGCAATGATTTCCAAAACTGACACTTTTTGCTGTTTGTCAAAGAGCTTCACTGTCCATCCACATGGAGCTGCAACGCAGACTTCCAGAAGTAAGTCCTGAGACTTGCTAGCCATCTCAGCAACCCCTTTTAAAACACCTTTCTAAATAAATGGGAAAAGAGCCAAGCCAAACCTTTAATTTCAGTGGTTACCGGGCCATTAAAACTATATGCACAGAATCATAAATTTTTTAAGACATAATTACCCGACTAATTAATTTGGGTTTGGGTCTTAAAAGCTGCAGTAGACTATGTGCAAGAAAAAATTATTTGTATAATACGCTTTAACAAGCTGAGAAATATTACACACTTTTTTGGCATCTATGACTGACTGTAAAATGACACAGTTGTCAAAGGATATGTTGTTTAGGTTGGTCAATAATGCATTCTGAAAAGTTTACAAGGAATATATGATCTGTCATAAAAATGACCTAGAGTATGAGAGTGGGGAAAAAATCATGAGAGGCCTTGACCTTGCATTTACATGTACTCATATAACTAACAGCTTTACATCAGTGTTTGACTTGGCCTCTTGGGTGTGGGCATTGAGGTGTAGGCTTGTGTGGCATAAATTAAGTAATTGGAGGGTGTTGATGAGGCTCTGTTATGGAGCATACAGCCATTACTCTAAAAAGACAACAAATGAGCTCCAAGAATGCGCTAAAGAACTAACTGGCTTACATGCTGTTCACTGTAACAACTCTAGAGGGCTTTTTTTTTTTTTAAAATATAAGTGTAATTAGATTTTTTTAAGGCTTAAAGTCAGGGACAAAGCTGTTTCCACTGACAGAAGTGCCAATGCAGGCAGCAGGCAGCTGTAGCCAAAAGCTAAATTGGACCTAGCAACTGACAACCATGTTTGAACATGGTTGTCAGTTCCTTTTAATGGAACTGACTGATAAACAGTCTGATGAGAGGCTTTGTAAGAACTACGTGCACTTTGGTGAGTGAAATTCTAGAATTTTATTCATCTTTTCTTTAGCAATAATTAGCGTGTTTAGAGTGTTGAACCTATGGCTGCTAGCAAAGCTTGCTAGCATTACCTAATAACTTTGCAATCAACATGCGTAGTGCCTTCTTCCTCCAATAAAACCAACACGTGAGTCCAAAAGCCAGTGGGTGATGCAACGGTGGCTATGCCCATGTTTTACATGCCATATTAACACACTTGGCAATCCTATATTCATGACTTTGGTCACACTTTGGCTTGCTTCTTTCAAGTAAAATAAAACTGGGGATTAGGTTGCTGCTTGTGACCAAACCCTATATTGGGGATTTATGAAGTACTTTTGGTGCTTTGCAGACTCCATTTGTCCTTTGTGGACTTTATTCAATTACTGATGTGCATTAATTGTGCCTTTAAGAAAAAGAAAAATGCTGGTAGTTTAAAGTAAAATTGCAGCTCAAATCCAGGCCAGGCAATCTTGACATCTATTCAGTTACATCTGACTTGATTCAATCAAATGGATTTAGGCTACCTTTTCTATCCCTTACATGATATTCAGCATAACATGGCTAGCCAGCTTCATTAACTTTTCTTATGACACAGTTTAATGAAATGGCTTAAAAGAAGGAAGGGAGCAAGAGACCAAGAAAAAAGAAAGAGGCAGACATTGATGAGCAATTTGATTGGCACATGACTCATGGGACATACCAAATGAGGGAAAGCCCACGGGACAGGAGGAGATCTGATTAGCTGGGCATGGTGAAAATGGAGTGTACCACGACTAATTCGAGACAGAACAATGAGAGATTGAAAAATCGCCTCAGCTTCAAACTCCTCATTGCAGTTTTTATTGAAATTCAATACATCTCAGCAAATGTCTCCTTGCCTCTCTGCCTCTCTTTGTTTTTACAGTGGACACACAGTTACACACACACATGCTTAGTTCATGCAATGCGCAAATCTGCCACAAACATGCACACCCACACAAATTCAAACACACACACACACACAGTGAGGGTCTTATTTTTTTCTCTGAGTAGAGTATGTTTTCGGTTCAATCATCAGTCTTTGATACTGAGCCATTTTGCACATGCTTAAGGGTATGTACTGAAGATGTGGTGAAAGAGTGGGGAGAAACACTCACACACACCCAACAAACACACTCACACACACACAAGTACTCATACATCCACTGATTGTGATTAGGCTGGATGGTTTGGGTGTTAAGGCGGTGGTGCAATAGTCTCGAGTACAGTGTCAGAGCTGAGCCCAGCCGTGGTGACTATTGATATGGCTGGCACAGACAGGGGTGCCCTGGGGCCCCAGAAGGCTTCAGCTTTAGTTAAGTGCAATTTAAACTGGCCAGAGAACAGCTATAAGGAGTGACAAGGTTTGGCACAGTCTGTATACATGCTGGTTTGCCTACTGTGGAGTGAGGTGATAGGACCTTTTTTCATCATCCACTCTGAAATGCTGGTTTGTCTTAATCCAGACCAAGCATTTGTAATTCTTTCCTCCCCTGAGAAGTTGTAAAAATGCTCTACTCATCTTCTGGCACTTCTTCAGCCTTCGTTCACAGAAGTTTTTACATTTAGAGTCTGACCTTCTTTATTTAGCAAAATCAGTTATGAGTGAAGAAGCTGTGCCTCTATTTGTCAGTGAACAGATCATGATATATTGAACTTTTTATGATGCGCTCACTTTTAGTCTCCCTGACTGTGCTTTGAAAAGTCTCCGCAGTGTGTGAGTGTGTCGGTCACTGTCCCCTTAGAAGCCCTTGGTCTAGCCAAACGATTTGAGGCTGAATTTGAGCCTTGTGTTTTCTTTCTTTAAATATCAGCTTGATGCTTTCTGTTAGCGCTGATGCCATGTTTTCTATTATCACAACGCTACTTCCAGACAGGACGCAACATGCACTGTGCCCACGCTGTCAGGCTTTCTTGCTGAGGGAACCATAGAACTTTGTAGCAAGATTATAGCATTATGTCGATGAAATATTCTATATGAAAACCATAAACTTTACGTTATTATCTCAGTTAAAAATCATAAGTTCTTGAGATCCACCAGTTCACAGGTGACTTGTCTAGGGTTAGGCTTGGATTCTGCTTTAGCCACTTGCTAAATTAGAATCACTTTTGGCATTGTAGTTTTCCTGTTTAAAGCTTTATTATTTGGGTGATAACAGTAGAGGAAATTTCTATAAAAATGGGTGGATGTTAACCAAACCCCAAACCTTACCCCTAACCATTACCCTAAAACCTAGATGGGTTGCAAGTAGCCAGTAGTGGATGTTAAGTGGCTAACATCCAACTGAATACTGGTCACCCATGTAGACATAGGGTTGGCTTTGGATTTGGGTAATCCAAAAATCAGGTGCTGATGATTGACATCAGGGGGGATACATATTAGGTCACCATCTGACCTAACACATTGCTGTTAGCCTGGCTTAGTAGTCCGTCATAAAAAAAAACACGCTGCACCATCAAGTACCATTTAAAATCACATACACATTTAAAGTCTGCACCTGTTACGTTAGTTTTTGAAACACACCTCTAAACATGTTAGAATTTCCCACACCTTTCAAATATATGAATATGAGCTGGCTGCAAAGCTTACAAAAAAAGTCAAAAGTCTTATTATTTTTTGCAGCTCCTGCCCTCTTGCTCTGAATATCTACAGGGATTTATAGTTTTGTCAAATGGCCTATTGAAACTTTTCATGAGGAAAATCCTATTTCTATCTGTGAAACAGTGTGATTCACATGCACTCACACCTACAGTAAATGGACATATACACTACATATGGGCTCCCATATGCAGAAGATGGGGCAGTAACAGCAACAGCCCTCATCTCTCATTAAACCCCCCCAATGCCTCTTTCACATCTATTTCAATCACTTTCCACAGAGAAAGTTTTCTAACACTGTATCCACTCTTCAGCGTATTGTTCCCATTTCCTTCCTTCTTTTTCATTGCTTCCTCTCTTGAACCTGCTCCATCACGCACTTCTTCTTAACTCCATCTGTTCCTGAATACTAACACATACTGTATATGCTATACACACACACACACACACACACACACTCTCAAAAGCATGTATACTCAAACATATGGACAAGTGTATTCAAAATCACACTATCACGCACACCCTCACACATGCCCCTTGTGTCTTGTCCTCCCTCTCTTCTTGCCTTTCCCCTCCGTTCTCCCCCGTCTTCCTCCACATTTGCTTAGAAAATGTTTGAACTCTCTGGCTCTCAAAGATGTTGCTGAAACAG
>VVHJ01052615.1:11917-51725 GCA_015107715.1 Tylochromis polylepis
GTGGAGGGGAGCGGGGGGGGGGGGGGGGGGGGGGCCTTTATGGTTGTATAGAACAGAGATTACATAAAATCCTGTGCAGTGGTGAGTGACTCAATATAGTCAGTTGCACACAGGGAACTTCTGTGTAGCTGGGACACTCCCTTCCTTTCAGCCTAGGGGTCACAGAATTATGAGAGGTACTGTATCGCTGAAAGCATGCTTAATCCAACAAGGTAGGCATGTCTGAGCAGGGTGTAACATTACTTATCTATATTGTTTAGGAGTGCAGCTTCTTTTAGGGCTCTGGTTGCTGTGGTTACACAACTAAAACAAATATTTAATTTATTAGTCTGGTTTTACAGATAATCGAAGCCGACAAATTTTACTAACGTCACTTCTAAGTATATTTGAAGGGTTTATTTTATTTATTTTTTAAATCAAAGCAACAGGCTGACAAATCACTAAAGGCCACTGAAAGTGTTTCACCTTTGGTACCACTCATAATTCCCTACAAATTTACACAGAACAGGCTGCAAAGGCTGATGCAAAAAAATTAAATAAAATCTGGAAAACAGAAAATTTTTTAGGTGCTGCAGCTACAACTAAAGCCAAAACCATCTTTATGGTAATTTCTCAGTGGAAAATTTGCTGCAGAAAAATGGTAGTGGTCTGACTTTATCTTACTCATAACATCCTAAATGCAAATGCATCATGGTGGGGGGATTCCAGACAGAACCTCACTGCCAGCAGGCTGGTGATGTAACATTTCCATCAATGAGGCAGACGAATGTTGTACGTGAGCTCAGTCACACTACTGCAGCACACTCAACCCCTCAGTGGGCTGAACCACAGGGAAAAATTTCAGAGGGGGCAAAAGAAGCCTGTAATAATGCCAGTTACTGCAGCATGCTCTGTCTTTTTAAATGATTTCCTGGCGTGACCCAAAAAGCAATTAAAAGGACTTTTTAACAAAATAGATTAAATAGTACAATAGCAGATGTCAGACAAACACACATGATGACAATCAGACATTCAAAACATCTGAGAAAAATGCACCATCTAGATGCAATGCCATCATTGTGAACTCTTTTCTACAGTCTAATTTAAACGTTACATCTTTAAAGTTAGAACTCGAAAGTGCAATACACTCAGTCAACATTGGAAAACTGAACAGACACATTTAGAAGGAAATGTGGAAATGAAGTTTTATGCAACTTCCTATAGAAGATGTTCGTTAGACGACTCCAAATATGTCCAAAACCAACTCCCTTAAAAAAAGGAAAAGTCAGTATTTATACACCTGATAGAGATAATTCATTTGTGAAGAGATACATTAAAAATAAAATTTAGAGCTGTGAGATGCATCAAGCTGGGCAGGGCCATAGGCCTCTCTGCACCATACAGCCAGTCTTAGTGCTACACGTGGGCACACATGTAAAGCCTTCTATATTTACTAGGCTGTTCCTTGCATCTTTGGAAAGCTACAGTGTTAAAAAGCTTTCCACAGACAGACACACTGACCCTTGCCAAAGTGCTCAAAACCCCTGTTGCTGTAGTTCCCACTACATAATGTGTCTCCAGGACACACAAACACTCATAGTTGGTGAAAATAGCTGTATCTAGGAGTAGGAATAGTAATAAAACCACAGGCTTACTTCTAGTGACAGAACATTGCTAGCTTAGCCTGCTTGTTGAGGTTGAGGATTTCAAATGTGCATTAACCAAAAAAAATGTACTAATTGTCTCATCATTACTGTCATAAAATAGGGATCTGATACAAATTTCTTCTGCAAATACATAGAATTATTTGCCTGTGTCTTTTGCAGTTCAGCAAAATATCCTCACACTCACATACTGCCTGTATCATCAAGTGATGTGTTATTTTTGGACCAGAAGGAACGAGACTGGCCAAAGAACATGCTTTGTTCCAGCTTGTAAGCTCCTTGTTGTTATGGAGAAACACAATGACATTCAGTAGGAATGCCCAAGTGACTACATAAAGAGGCATCTCTGAACCCAGGACACCCAGTGGACAGTAGTCACAGACCAACAGCAGCTAGCGCAACCCTGACACAGATGCAGGATCAACTTAGAAAATTGTTATCAGCACTGCTCTAAGACATACTTTCGTAACATATTCTCTCACTATCTTCTCATATCTTTCTAAACCGTTTCTTATCCAACTTATCTATGAAAAACAGCTGTGCAATCATTAGCAGTTACAGTAGCATTCCTGCCAGGGTGACATAACATTTTGTATCACCTGCTAAGCATGTGATGTAACACTGGGCTAATCCAAGGTGGCTCTTGAATGGTTTCAATCCTCCACACTCTCTCTCAACCAAGGCACCATTTGCAAGTTACACTACATACCCCCAGTAGATCTTCCTGTTCCTCTTGGGGACAAAACATGTTAACACAAATGACCTCCATAGCCACCCCAGTGTGCTGGAGCTTCCAATGCCAGTGGACAAACTTCCCCTTGCTACAGCAGAACTGAGTGCAGCAGCAATGTGCGTGCATGTGTGCGACATTTCCAGGAGCTCAAGAGTAAATCCATTCAATGAGGATAAAGGATATGAAGAGCACCCACAGTGACTAGGCAGTCACCACGATCTAATACAACTGACATACATGAGATTTCTGTGATGGTACAGGAGTATTCTGACACTAGTGTTGCTACCAGTCTAGGGTAGCCCCAAGTCTAAAAATGGATTTTTGGCTAATAATAACACAACATGGAGAGTCAGATGGTAGAAAGCTAATACTCAGAGTACATGATGGTTGTTATAGCTACAAATTATTACAAACTTTATGTAGGGTAGTGCATATTTGACCAGTTTGTCAGGTGGTGGCAGAGGAATGCTCATAATGGTGGAGTTGGCTCTATGCAGCATTAGCAAACATGCATCTACAGTAGAGTGACCAATAGCTGGTTGGCCCACATTCTTATCAAAACTGCAGGTCAAGGACAGTAGTTCCTACTAGAAGAGGAAATTGTAGTTTCATCCATTAACTGTAGCAGCAGGTTCACTCACAAGTCACACTGGTCTTGGTAAATAGCTATGTGCCCTTCACAATGATTTTAAAAGCAGAAAATTACTAAGCTGATGACCCAGATGTTTGTCACACAGAAGCTTCTGTTGAGGTATTTGCTGATGAAAAAGTTCCAGAGTCTGAAGTTTAAGTTCACAGGCTCAGTTTAACTTCTTAAGTTACTCTGCCTTTATAGGAGAAAATAATTATAACAGTGTCTCTAGAGTTCTGTGCTTTCAGTCTAGATTTAAGTAGCAGAGAGACATACACTTTCAAGGTTCTCATATTGAGTTCATCACTTTAACAGAACCCACAGTCCCCTGACAATCTGATTAGGTTGGGCTCTTGTAAATGAGACTACATTTTGTAAACAGCGCATTTGCCCAGGAAGGTCATATGAATGACAATTATTGTGTTATACAACTAACTGCATTTCAGAACATAAAGCATATGCAGCAGGTGTATTTCACAATTATTAAGGATATCAAATTGCAGTTTAAAAATTCAGCTAAGACAAACCACCTTCTTTTTGTCGGAAAAAAGAAGTGTTCACATACCTGGCAGGATGAGACCTGCCTTTATTCCTATGTATCTAGTGTCAATAAGGCCTTCCACCACTGCGGAAAATTACTGCAGTCAAACTTAAACAAAACACATATTTCAAACTACATATACATGACGGCCATATCATGCACCGTAGCTAACGTGGCCGGCATTTAATTAAGAGGAAACACTACAGGAAAGACTGACGAATTAAAGGATGATGATGCGCATCGTGATGAATTTAGCTTAGCACTAACGGGCAAACGAAGGAAGACCAGAACACGTAACACGCAGTGCTTTTAATTAAGCATTATTACTTGACCTACAATGAAATTAACTAGACTTTTTCTCATTATTCAAAAGCTACATCAGCTATAAAACACCAGTGTTTTATAAAAATGCAGATAAAGTTATAGTAAAGACGATGCGCTAAAGGTCACGTTCTCATCCTGCGTCACATTTTCCTGAGATAGACGTATCACGGAGATTGACCAATGGGAAGCCGTGAAGACGGAGGGGCCACACCCACGTTAAGAGGCAACAGGAAGCGATTCTACAGCGTTTCACGCGAATGAAATTTAATGTTACTGGTATTCATACATTCTCTGGTTTGGCTACAAAAACAACATTGCTACTTTTTAACAGTTTGCAATATAAGCAGCTGCTCAATTCGCGCATATATTCCCTCGGGTTTTCCATTGATTAAATACATTGCTTTTAACAGCCTTGTGGCATTCTAATATATATATATATAAGGGATTTAAAATGTCTGATCTAAGATGACTGTATTCTCCTAGCTGTATTAACATTGTTACATATTTTGAGGCTTTAAAATAGTAATTAATTAAAAATACCGATAATGAGAAAGACAGGAAACCACATGCCAGTGAGCAACACGCAGAGTCGCTCCGTAATCTTACCGGATCGTAAAACATAGCTACTGAAAATAAAAGTCTTACAGGTTTTAAAAGCTGTGATACGACCGATGTATCGATAAACGATGCGGCTGAACCCCCTATTGAGGACACCCACCTTCAGTATCTGTTGAAGCGATGTGACTGGAGTATCACTGAGATCAGCTCAAGGTGATCTCTTTAGTACCTCAAGCTATGGCACTACTTTCTAGGGATGCTGCGATATATCCATCCGAGAGAACATGTAAAAAGGGAAAAGGATCTTTAGAGTCTTATATCAACCGCTGCGATCATTATAGCATTAAGAACGCAAAAAAGAAAGATTTATTCCACTTTTATATCGGTATTACGCTTGTGGAAAGCCAGGAAGTGGTAAATTAAAAAAAAAAAAAAACCGGCGCGGAAGGATACAGAGATGCGTATGGTAGTGGTTGGGGCGCGTGAACGCATCTGTGTGGAGGACCTGGACATGTGACCATGTGTGGCTTTCCCGAAAGAAAGTAAGGGAGAGGAAGAATGCAGTAGTTTGCTTAACATCAGTATTCAGTGTCCGTTTACAGGCCCCGTAGGATTTAAATGAATTGAATACTCCATGTTGTCTTTTGGCTTCATTAATGCCTGGACGTGCTAACCATCTGCTGCTTAGTGTAATATGGGAAGCATCATCAGACGTGCAGTATACGGTAACCGACTTGTGTGATGTCATAATATATATTTTTATTAATTGATGGAAGCTGGTTAATAGAAAGAAAGAAAAAAGGAGACCCAAATGCTTTTTAGTGCCCCTGCTGTATTTGTAAGCTCCCAATCAGTCAGCAGTAGACAGAAAAATCTAACGTGGGCCTTGGAAATTCTTTATAGACTCTAACTCCATCTAGCGATAAAAAATGATACAGCAGTCTGGTTATGTTCAGTTATATAAGTATGTGTGTTTTGTTACTTAATATTGAATATTGTCAAAGTGCATTCTCTTAAAATATAAACATTAATTGTAGTTATTTGTTATGTTATTTTATGTAAATATTATTTGCTCCTTATTTAAATTTAAATTTTTATTTTTTTTTAACTTTAAATCAAATTCTTAATTTTAAATACAAACTACAGCAGAGATCCCCAAACAGTGGCGCGTGCCCCCCGGTTGAAGCAGGTGGGGTAATGATGGCCCAGGAAAAAAAATATGACATGAAATTAAGCTAAAAAACATTATTGTAGAAATAAGGAAAGAAAAGAATAACATTCAAAATGGATTGATTTTTAATTGCTAAAAGTTGATAGAATGTGTGGGGCATAAACCTTTTACTGCTTCTGAAGTTGTGAATGTCAGAAAACGTTTAAAAGCCACTGGACTAAAGTAAAAACATTCCCGTGTTAATATTTTATACCAATACAAAATGCAAATGCATCCTGCATGAAAGAGAGAGAGAGAGAGAATGTAAACTTTTTGGGGGGTATGCATTTAAATTTTACCACTTGGCAATAAATACGCATAACATGGATTTGTGTCTGGCATACAGTACATAACTATGTACCTAATGCTTGCCAAAGTGATTAATTATCTGGTTGCCATAATAGGCTGTGAGCCGAAAGTAAATCCTTGACACAGGCGCAAATGAATTTTAACTGCAGTGAACCAAATGTTTAAGCTCTGCAACAAAACTTGCCGATAGTCCTTAACATGTAGTTTACAAAAACAATAAAACACAGATACTATTTTTTGCACTGCTTCAAAAGCCTACACTTCCCATGTTACATGTTTAACTCACCTGTTAACAGTTGTGGTAGCACTGCTACTCCCGCTGCCCATGTTGCTGTGTCTCTGATTGCTGGCTTCCTTTACCTGGATCTCGTCTGCTGCAGCATCCAAGGCCAGTTGACACACCTTTCCAGGTGAGGAACAGACCTGCTGTTCAGTCTCTTTGTTCACTGCCCAAGCTCTTGGCTGTCAGTCAGCATTAATGGCTGCTAAAGCCTGTGCCATGTTGTACAGTAAGACAGTATGAGAATATGCTCAGATAAATCTCAGAGATGAGCAGATAGAACACCTTAATGCTTCTAATACTGCTCTAGTAAAACTGTCTCTACCAGTGCTACCAAAATAATAATAATAAAAAAAGACCAGTGTATTTCTATTAAGGCAGATACAAACCTAAAATTTTAGTTTAAACAATAATTATATTATGATCACAACAAAATCACTAAAAAAGTGGGGGAAAAAACCCAGATGTTAAACAGAATGGGAAGTACTTGGAACCAGGATGATAAAAATCAGTTGATAATGTTTAATATTATTTGCTTTTAAATATTGAGCTCTATTAGAAAATGGAATGTTTACTTGTTGTCAAACAAGGTACTGTGTCTTTTTTCTCCTAACCCTAAACAGAATAGTGATGTGTGGTCACAGTTTTAGCAATCTGATTATGCTGAAAATGGAGGAAAGATAATGGCCTAGACTAAAGACAGGGTTCTCAAAGTGTGGCCTATTGGCCAGTGTTAGCTGTTGGTAACCTGGTAACCTTTAGCGCAGACAACTAGGTTGACAAGCTTGACAAACCTCTGTTCATTTCCTTCATCCACTTTATATTGCACTGTGTTATAGCAGTTCAGAATTAGCTCAGACGGATGAATTTTGACTCCTCTGTACTAGTCACCATAGCAGACTAAACCTTAATGAAGAAAAATATAGCTGTTGTCTGGAAAATGGCTGCTCAGTAAGGGTCTGCATATGTAATTTAGACTCACTTAGCTAAGTCTAAGTCTAAACTCTGTAAGCTGATGAAATTACCGTGAATGACGTTGAACCCCATATTTAAAGTGTTTCATTGGAGTCAGTGCCCTTTAGTTTGCATTATTGTGGGACAAATAAATCTCTTATTTTCTTCTTCTGGAAGCTGGTTCCTTTAGGGGTCGCCACAGCGGATCAACATTCAAGAAGGTTTATTGTCATTTCGCGTGGTATTTACAGAAATGCACAGGCTGAATCAAAATATTGTTTCTCACCAGCGTCTACAGTGCAATAATCAGAAAAAAAATAAGAATACACTAATAAAAAACCTAAAATAAGGATAAATAACAATCAAAAAGCAGCTTTCCAAGACACTCAGCAAACTCAGGTGTAAATAATCACACTCATTCAGCAGATCATCTGCACATCTGCCTTTATCTTATCCATTACCGAGCAACTGGGTGGGGGGGCTGTCCCAAGCATGAATAAATGTACAGCCTCAAAGCAGACAAGTGGACGGGCATCTGTCCATTAATCTTCCCATTCTTTAGGTCAGTTCTTAAATAGATACCTGGAGATAAAGAGGGTAAAGACTGATTAGCTGAAAGGCCATTGTCTCACACACACAGTGAGTCTATTTTGGAGACAGATTATTTTCTTATAATGTTAATATAATATAAATCACTTTTTAAGACATAATTGGAGTGTTAGTATATTATGTTGCATGAAATATTTATTGCATGTAACATACTGCATGCTGTATAGTATAAAATGCAAATGTAGCATATGGTATAATTATACTCTTTTCATCTTAAATAAATTTAAACAAGATATGAAGTACTTCACTATCAACCAAAAGCTGCCTCCAAAGTAAAAGAGCACACTAATGGACACTGACTTATGCAACTGCACACCACAGGCGAACACACAGGCAGATGCATACACATGCAGAGCCATTTTTCCCCCTTATTTCTCAGCAGCAGTGCAGTCAGCTGCAGGTCACATGACTGGCTTGCCTAGTCTCACTGAGCATGCTCAGACACCTCAGTGTTGTCAGGCAAAATATAAGAGAGCAGTAAGAGCAGAGATCTGTAATAGATAAACACACAGACTCTCTCACACACACACTAGCTGGCTTGCCCGCAGACGCACAGCACAAGCATTGAGAAACAGACACTTTAGAACATTTGGATTGTGGCTCTGGTTTGGTTTTATTTTAAAGGACTTACTGTCATCTATCATTTCAGTGGAAAGCAGCCGCCGAGAGAGAGGCAGGTGTGCCCTTTAAGAGGGAGAAAAGCTGAGGCAAGGACAGCATCCCATTCTCCATCCTCTGTGGAGGTAAGTGTGGATGGATGGGGTGGGGGTGGGGGGGTTCCAGTGCATTGGGGGGAGGGGAAAATACGCCTGACTGCCTCTGTGTTTAAGCTAAATAGTTATCAAAAGGAGGAATGGGGACGGCTAAATGTGTGTTTGTGTCGGGGTGGGCGCTGTGTCAGTAACTATTGGCATGTGAGACGACAGAGGCTCTAGGAATGGCGGGTTAGGGAGCTGGGAGGATGTAGGTGCTAGCACGGTTGAGAACAGCAAGGCAGCAGGCATATAGAGAAAAGGGATGCAGCTAAAAAAGAAGATATGGGTTTGAGAGCAGCAGTGTTTAATGAGAATTTACTTGTGTGCTATTGTTGTAAGAAAGGGTGTTTTACAACAACGAGAAGAGCGTGATCACGACAGACTCACAAAAACAGATACCCATAATTTTCATGTAGACGTACTGAAATAGGCCTAGTCAAAAAGACATGAAGAATTGGTATTCTTTTTAATATACTGACCTATATACCCCATGAATGGCTTTGTGCAAGTCTGTTCTTTTTTTCCTTTTCCTTTCTCAAGGCATTCAGTCTCGAACTGCTAAGCTATGATGCCACCTCGTCTTATTTTACACCCCTCCTAGATCATTTCCTATTTTGTTAATTTTTCATTCATCTTATTGTTTGATGCGGGCTAGATTATGTAAATTGTAATTTGCATTATGATACAGCAGTGCATTGTTTACATATCTAACAGAAGTGATTGTCCCATCGAGGGATGCTGTTCTAAGACTGGATCATTTAGATATTTTTGGCAATCATTGTGACTGTTGTTCTTTTTGAAGCAGCTATTGTTTTTCTTGTGTTAAAATTACTTAAAACTCCAGTGCTCTTTTTAGGCTAACTCGGGCAAATTATCTCCGAAAATATTTTTTTGTTCACATTTGTTCCTAACTCTCATAACAATAAATCACAGTCTAACAATGCAGTAAATAATAAGTATAAGCAAATGTGCTGCTTTAGCCGTGTGTCTCTCACAGGTAAGGCCCATAAAAACCTCTGCTGCTTTGATATTTTTAGGTTAAATTCCTGAAAAAAAAATAAAATAAAATAAAATGGAAACATCCTTGGAACTGAACGTACAGCACATATCTCCCACACATTCTCTCTGCAGTGATTAATGCCACTCTGAAAGAAGGCAGAGATGGCTGTTGCTAGGATACATGGCAAGGTGAAGTGCAGAAGATTTAAAGAAAAGAGGAGGAGGGCACCGTGTACAAAGCATGGCGTCACTTGCAGCGGCCCCTTTGTATCTTGTTTTATTTTTTTATTTTTTTTGTTTTGCTTGTCTTTAATGTTATCTTTGTATTTATCCAAGGTTATGATACCGAGGAGTATTGTGATACCATCAATCAAAGCTCTGCACTTTTGTGTTCTCACTCCTTCCACCTAGAAACAGGCTGCAATGGTTGGCAGTAGTCAAAGGCCCAAACCTGTCTGAGAGAGCCATAACAGCAGACCCAATGGTAAGACAACTGAGAACCTATTGGCATAATGATTCCTTATCATTAAAATACTGTAAAACATTTTTTGGCTTTGTTGATGATATAGAAAGCTTTAAATTAAATTATATTGATGTGGCTACTTAAATAATTTCCATGGGCATTTAAACATTAAATAACCTAGATCTAAGTATTAAATATGACAAATTATTCTGGTTTATTCTGTTGCACCTCTGGGTTTCAGGCTTTGCTGGAAATGACAAGAAACAGAGTTCATTTTATTTATAAAATGCTATTTTTGTAAAATCATCCTTTTTCATTGTCATTTGAGGATTCATTTAAAAAGGGTTGAACTGAGAGAATATCCTGTCTTTCGGAAATAAATCGTGCCCCTTCATCTCTCTCTTAGCGATGCTATTTAAGCAGTATTTTGAAGCCCATGAAGGAAGTCTAAATAGGGAAGTGGGAGATGAAAGGATGGTAGAAAGAGGTTGCTTTTTCGTCCCACTACACTATAATGGCTTTTTCACAATGTGTGGGCCCACAGGACATCAAAGGACAGTGTTGGACAGACGAGGAGTCAGATGGGGAGAACGAATCAGAACAGTTCCTATATGGCATTCAGGTACAGCAAACACTGTTACCTTCGCAAAATCTCTGTTGAATCTGTTGTCAGGATATTGGCATTGTGTTTTTACTACTAGTGCTTATTTGTGGTTATTTCTAGTTGTTTAAAATTATGTGTTTTTTTTATATAGTTTTTCCCAATGCTATAGTACATTGGCACAAAGACAACCACAGTTAGTTAACACGTTTTGAAATACATATGACTTGTATTGTTAATTTCACTTCACATTAGGATAATGTTGATAAGTGAAAAGCATATATTGTGTTTTATTTTAAGCCTTCTGTTATTTTTAAATCTTTGGCAGTAATAACTGAGGGTGTTGTGAAGGAAAAAGTAAGCCTCATATCTTTTGTGCAGTGCTTTTTTGTGATATTATAGCCCAGCTGGTTCTAAGGTAATCTTTTAACAATTTAACATGCATGAGCTATCACCACTAGTCTGACAGAGAGCTCTACTTTTCAAAATACCGCTATAAACGCAAGTTTATGTCAAGAGGATGTTTTGACCCAATAGTGACTGCAGACAATAAGTCAGAGGTCACCAGAATCATTTGGGATGATTTTGTTGGGAATTGTAAACATTCAGACCAAATGTCACGGCATTGTGGTGAATAATTTTTGAGATGTTTCTCTCAGATGGGCCAGATGACTGACATTTGCATTCTAATGCCGTGCTGAGAAAAGGCCAGATGTATTTTAATTAATTACAGGATGTGATACTGTATTTTATGAAGTTGTGTGAGTATTTTCAAAAATAATTTTTGTAAATTCATATTACCATATGTGACGTTGTGGTAATGTCGTGTTTTCACTCAAATTAGGATCATAGTATTTTCTTTTTACTATTTACACCTTACATAACCCCAAATATCCCAAGTAATCCCAGGTACCTCAGTCAAATTAATTTCTGATGCACATATTTAATGTATAATCTCATCTCACAAAGTTCATTTCTTCACTCTCATATAAGATGTTAATCTGTTAGTTATTCTTTTCGTGGTTATCTTGCAAGTCTTGATTGAAATGTAAATCCAGTCTGCGACTTAATGCTTGTTTCAGTGGAGTCAGAGAACATGAAAGCAGTGTAGTGAAGATATGAACAAAAATGTGTGATCTGTTCTACACACTCAGATGACGGGAAGAGATATCAACTCTAGATATTAGGAACGTATATGACGGAGATAGTACTTTTTATTTAGACTTTTTTATTTTTGTAATATAAAGATTAAATACCACGCCATATTATATTGTTCAGATACCCCATATAAGTTATTAACTATAGTGTCATATAAAAAAAATTGCTAGGTTATAATTATTTTGTTTTTGAGTCAGAGCTCGGCAAGGTCATAGTAAATTATACTGTGGATAATTAGTTAAAATAAGTGTATGGAAGTAATGAGTAGCTAGTTGAAACTTTAAGCTGGTACAAATGCAAACTAACACAAACAGTGAATGAACAATTGTGTGCAAACTGTAGCAATATCAAATGTTAGATAATTCATTTTGATAAGCAATCTCTCATTTAAGTAACTTGAAAATTCAAACTGTTTTGAAACACGACAGTAATGAGTGCTTGATTTTATCTGATGGGACTGTGGGGTGTGTGGGGATATGTTTGATTAAAAAAGAAAATAAGATTAGGAACCACTGAGAATTCATTCCCTGCTATAACTGTGACCAGTGCTGCTTATTGCAGGGGAGTTGTGCTGCTGACCTGTATCGCCACCCTCAACTGGATGCAGACATTGAGGCTGTAAAAGACATCTACACTGACAGTGCTATCTCTGTCAGGTACAGCATAGATAGTAAGACACACACGCACACACACATGCAATCAAGCTGTTTAAATTTTGACTGGTTTTGAAAGAAATAACTAAGTAGAGATAAGATTAAACGTGCTTGCGCTTTATTATAACTAGTTGGGCCAAAGAAGAAAAAACAACCTCCCTCAAGGTATAATCACTTGAACTGGTTAGAGTATAACTTTGATTACTCATGATAAATTAACTCTACATGTTGTCGTGTTTATGAACAGGGAGTATGGAACCATTGATGATGTAGACATCGATCTTCATATTAACATCAGTTTCTTAGATGTGAGTCTCCTTTCACTGGAAACACCCCCTCTGACTTTGCCTATTACAATTCTAATGTTGACAGTTCGCAAAGTAGAAGATAATTTTTAATGCATCATACAATTATAATCTATTTATATTACAAGAAATGTCTTTAATTAGGATGCTAACTCTCTTTATTTGTGTGTCTGTGTCTGACTCAGGAGGAAGTTGCGACGGCATGGAAAGTTATCAGAACAGAACCGATTATTCTGAGACTGCGCTTTTCTCTTTCTCAGTATCTCGACGGACCTGGTGAGTAAAGATGTCACTGTGGATGTTGGTTTTCGGGAAGGGACTTTGTATTTGTGCTACTCAATGAATGTGGGAGATGAGTACAGTATGCGCTGTACAAGAGGGAGAATGGGGGGAAAAAACCAAACATAGTCTGTGTCTCTCTGTACACTATGTGTAATAATATTAGTCATCTTTATTTAGAGCCGTCAGTAGAAGTGTTCCAGCCATCAAATAAAGAAGGTTTCAGCTTGGGCCTGCAACTTAAAAAGTAAGTGATGTAATCTCTTAAATTTGGGACCTAAAAAAACTCTATACCTGTACCATTATGAGCAAGAGCTGCAGAAACATTTCTGTTAGTTTCAGTAGCTTAGTTCAATGTAATAGTATTTCGTTTATGAGATGGTATATTTGGTGCTGACTGAAATAGAAGTTCAGCATCTTCCTTCCTGACTCTCATGTTATCACAGGATCCTGAGCACATTCACCTCACAGCAGTGGAAGCACCTCAGTAATGAGTTTCTCAAGGCCCAGCAGGAAAAAAGGCATAGCTGGTTCAAAGCCGGAGGGACCATCAAGAAGTTCCGTGCTGGGCTCAGCATCTTCTCCCCCATCCCAAAGTAGGTATCTCTCTCACACTGTAGCTTCACAATTGGTAAATGACACTGGAATCCAGAGTAAGATTTAATTTCTGATTTCTGTCTTTTTTTTCCCACTCAACACAAATGCATGTTTGCTTTCTGTGTAGTCTGTTTGTACTTTTGTTAATTACTGACATGATATAGGCGTAGTGATGGAAGACACTGACTTTTTGAGAACATCTCATAGCTGATTCAGACTGTAGTGGCAAGTGCTAATATGTAATATGTTTCTCTAGTTAATTATCAAAGTTAGTTATCAGTCTTAGGCAGTAGAAAATAAGCATAGTTGCCAAAAAACAGAGCTGAAAGCACAATCCATAAATCACATGGAACATCAGGTTTCATGATACACAATACTGTGCGCACCTAAAGTTTAATGACTCATTCTCTACCTACGTTCATAAACAGGATAAAAACACCATATAAATACTACAAGGTACAAGGTGAACTATACCAAAAAAGACAAACAGGAATGGTAGCTCTGACTCAACATTGTGAAGACTGACTGAAATTCAAACTTTGACAAGCACAACCAAATTCCCCTTTGGGTAACTACAATTTTTGGCCTCTGACTTCCTCAGACATTCTTTGACAGTTATTAGTGCAGAGGGATTAAATCCCAGCCCACTCAATGGAGGTCAGCTCCTCTTAACTACTAGCCTGTCTTGACATCCTCAAGACTTGACAAGTCTCACGTCAAGGTGGTACATAGATTATATACTGAGAGCAATGGAAGAAGTCAACACTGGCTCTTGCAGGTAACAGTTAGTGACTTGAGCTGCTGTCAGATTTCAGATGTCAGAGCTAGTATTACCCGTTAGTACAGTATGAATCACTAGAACGAAGTATGTACTTCTTTAGCAGATGTCAGTACAAAATTGTCCAAGCCTATAGTCGACAAATATATTACAGTCTAGTTCAAATAAAAAAGGACTAGATGTTACATTCCCTGATAATGCATCGCTTCAAATGGATAACGTCCTGAGGCATGACTACCATGAGGAAAGGCAGCCAGGGATTTCCACCAGCAGGACACCTCGCCAGCCGCGTGCCCCAGCCTCGCAGGGTGCCTGGGCCCATAAATCGCTCTACCAAAATTTTTAACTTCCTTGGTTAAGTTTAGGGATTAAAACTCTGATCTAGAGTATAATATTTAGTATTAAAATCTGACACATCATCTTGGATTCATTGGGTGTTTCGGCCATTATCACTAGACACCCTCATCCAAGGAAGACCCTGCCAGGGTTGATCAGGCCCCGGAGTGTGTCACTGGTTTACGCTAAATTGTTTCTCTTCTACTTCCTTCTATCAAATTTCCTACAAATTATTTTCTTCTACCTATTCACTACAAAACCTGAATACACTGAATTCACTACAAAGCCTGAGTAATACTTACCTTGAATTGAGCAGGTGTGTATTGTCTTGCCCTGTTTCCTGGATCCCATCATGCTCTCTGTCTGTGTGTCATTTCTTGTTCCTAGTTATAGTTTCTCCACCATTTTGTTTCGTCCGTCGCCATTTGAATGATCATATATCATTATAAATTGTAAGATTTTTTAAATGAGATTACTCATAATTAAGATTTTGTTGTTAGCAGTATTATAGTAATAGCAAAACCTGTTCTTTAACCTTAAAATCTAAATGCTTCATGCTCTGAAGTCATATCCCCTTTGAAACTCAGAATTACAGCTTTCTTTGTATTTTGGTCTCTTTTAGATCTCCAAGTTTTCCTCTGATCCAAGACACAGTTTTAAAAGGGAAGCTCAGTGTCCCTGAGCTGAGGGTGACGCGCTTAATGAACCGCTCGATCTCCTGTACCATGAAGAACCCTAAAGGAGAGTTATTCAGCTATCCACCAAATAGCCAGGTCAGAGCTAGTCTCGACAAATCAACACCCAAATGTGAAATACCTTTCAGTTTAAATGCCGACTTGTGTAAATTTTACTCCTTTCCCTCTTTCCTATATTAAATATATATTTTAGCAGTCACATGTCAAGTTTTGGTCGCAGTGTTTACACCACAACTCTGAGGCTCTTAAACTTTACTTTCTTTCCACTCATAAAAGTTCTGTTGTAGAAACTTGTAATGCTAGAAGTTATTATTTTAAATAATCTAATTCTGGAAATTGTATGTGGTGAAATTCTGTTATTAAGAAACTTAAGTATTTTTTTTTTATTTTTTTATTTTTTATGTCTTAATCCACTGTGATTCACTCTGACCCCCTTCTCAGTCACCTGCCACCTGCACTGTACCCACCTGAGTCTTTCCCTACCCTTACCCTTACATGGCTGGTGCGCCCTTTCCCATAATGCTTTGTCTTCACTTGACTCATCAGACTGTGGCTGTCCCGGCGGCCAGGGCCCCAGCGCAGATTACCACGAGGCAGCTGATTGAATTGTTTTTCTCATCCCAGGCGGGCGGCCACTGCAAGAACATTCCTACCTTGGAGTATGGCTTCTTAGTGCAGGTTAGAGCTCAAAAAGATGTCAGTCCACTTACAAAGCCAGTTATACATTTTGTCTCAGTCATGGTTAAGAAGAAAGTAAACTAATTACCAACTGAGCATTACAATACCACACGATTGTTTGAATGACATAAAAATAATAACTGGTGAGTAATTTATAAATGGCTCCTGGGGATTTCATCATTGTTAGGTTTAAGTAACAATAAGCCCACACCATACAATCTGTAGATTCTATTAGCTCCTAGTATTGTGCAGTTGATTGTTGAGCTCTAAAATCCTTTTAATAGCAGTGCTGAAGGTGACAATTATAATTCAGAACACTACTCTGCTTTTTCCCCCAAACAGATAATGAAGTACTCAGAACAGAGGATCCCCACACTTAATGAGTACTGCGTGGTTTGTGACGAACAGCATGTCTTTCAGAATGGATCCATGCTGAAGGTACCAGAGGCAAAAAAGAGAAACACATAGATCTATGAATATGCGATACAGAACTATAAACCCCTTATATAAGTGGAAAACATATCAGTAAAACTTGAAACATGGTCTATGATTTTTTTTCCCTTTCAGTAATATACATGTACATAATTCTGGCAAAGGATTTTCTTGCCTTGTTAATACTAGAGTAAGCAAATGGGAAGAAGTATGGGTAGTAGATTTTGAAATAGGTGTAGTTTAATCTTTGTTTTTTCATGCAGCCTGCTGTGTGCACAAGGGAGCTGTGTGTGTTCTCTTTCTACACTCTGGGTGTAATGTCTGGAGCTGCAGAGGAAGTGGCCACTGGAGCAGAGGTGACCACAACACTTCAGACAGTATATCAAATAATCCATTGGATATTAGATGAAAAAGCTGAAATATAGATAAGAAAAAAACAGAACACCAGTTTCAACATTTTGATTCAATTCTGATTACCTGTAGCTGGTATGTGTTATTGGAACCAGCACAATTTTAGTAAAAATGGGTCAACAGCATAAGCTGAAGGCATAAAATATAAACGTAAAATCCCTCTCTTCCCAGGTCGTGGACCTTCTTGTAGCTATGTGTCGAGCTGCCCTGGAGTCTCCTCGTAAGAGCATCATATTTGAGCCTTACCCTTCAGTCGTTGATCCCAATGACCCCAAGACTCTTGCCTTTAATCCAAAGGTCAGCATCCTCACTGCATGAAATATGATTTCTAAAGATCATATTTAATTCCATCATGACATTTAATGTGGAAAAACACTGTATACCTGCATACTGCATACTTTTTAAAAACCACTTCTGCCACCAGAACAAAATAAAATTATTGTAGCAATTAATTTTTCTATATCATACATTTCAAACTAATGATTAAACCTAAGACCTGTCTCCAGTGATTTAAGACTTCTGTATGTTGTTCTCTCTCTTACTGCGTACAATGGATGTTTGGCTCAACCGATGAACACAGAAGAAGAATTATGAAAGACTACAAAAAGCACTGGATAGTGTAATGTCCATTCGGGAAATGACCCAGGTACAAGAAGGAGATGGGAGGGAAGGAAGGGCCATAATAGTAGAGTGGCTTTTTTAAAATGCGTTGAAAGGCATGTAAAATGTAGATAAAAATAGCATCCCAGTGTCTGTGGAAGTAGATTTTTATGTCTATCAAGAGATTACTGATAATGTCCTTTCAAAAAAATTTTTTAAATTTAGTGAACTGTGCTGTTTAAGCTTCATGGATGCAGTTTTGTTAATCAAAAGGGCATCTTCTCCGTGCTACATTTGTTTACCCACTTGTTACCTGTTGTGGTTGGACTGCATCTATAAAATTATATTATTATGTATTATTCACATCACAAGTAAAAGCTTACTCATTTGGTTTTGGGAAAGGCAAAAAAAAAAGAAAAAGAAAATCACATTTGCATTTTTTCTCCAGGGTTCATATCTGGAGATTAAGAAACAGATGGACAAACTAGACCCTTTGGCTCATCCCCTGCTACAGTGGTGAGTAAAGACAATCCGTTCTGCTTTGTGTTTTCACCTTCTGGTATTATCTACATCAGCTCACTGTCACATTGCCATGGGATACTTGGACACTTTAAAAAAAAATGGAAACATCCTCAGCCGTGTGTTGTTGTTACTTTGACAAGTCAAGATGTCTGCTGTGAGTAGATCAAGCAAAGCGTTAACACGATGCTATTATGATACAATATTGTTTATAGATATTTTTACCTCGTCTCTGTGTTTCCACAGGATTATATCCAGTAACAGGTCTCATATCGTCAAGCTGCCTCTCAGTAGGGTAGGAAACCAGAACAATATTGCCTTAATGTCCATTCTATAAAAATGTTTGAATGTTATATTGTGTAATTTGATGATATGCACTCTTTCCCTGTCCACTCGTCTCTCTCATTCTCTCTTGTCTCAATGATCTCACCGTAACAGCAACTGAAATTCATGCACACCTCCCACCAGTTCCTGCTGCTCAGCAGCCCCCCAGCCAAGGAAGCTCGTTTTCGCACTGCCAAGAAGTTATACGGCAGCACTTTTGCCTTCCAGTGAGTTACACTTCCAATTATTTAACATGTTGTCATTGAAAGAATTTAAAATTTTAAAGCCTTTAATGCTTACGAATTAAAAGCATTTAGGCTGCACTGAAATATCAGAAAACACTTAGTGGTTATTATATTTATAAGTGTGTGGCTGGTGGGAAATATTTTCTGAGGAATCAAATTCTCTTAATAATTGATGTCAAATCAAGCATAGCTGCTAAAAATGAATGCATAATTTAGCTTTGGAGCGCTGTACTTTGTAAACATGAACATGTCTCAGTGTAACACCTGGTCATTATGCATTTGCTGAAAGGGGCCACTTTAGCAGATTTTTATGGAACCATAACAAATAACAGCACAGAGCAATGGTCATTCTCCTGGACTGAGAAACCACCTTTCTTAGCCAGCACATGGAGCCAGCAATATCTGTGGGATACAGATTTGTACTGTAGCAGATGGGGCTGTGCTGAATATTTTAGATACTCACAACCCATCTGGGCACGTGCAGGGTGCAACTAATTCACCAACAGGGCTAACAGTCTCTCTACATGATTGTTCATACTAGAAATTTAATAATTTCCAACAGAAAATGCCAAATACTTAATTTAGCCTGACTGCAATTTTTTTTATATTGATATAAATAGAAACATGACTTTTTGAAAAAAGAGAGACCATCTCACATATAAATGAATTAAATGGTGCTTGCCTCATGGTTCTCAAATCACCAAATAATATATTTGAAAAAATCAGTAAAAAAGTAACCTTTTGCTAAGAAAGTAACTGGGTCATGATTACTGAAAATAGATGTTGTTGCTGAGATTCGTGTATTTTGGTGTTTTGAGCATCACAAGGGAAGCAGAATTTAGCTTCATCATATTAAAGTGAAATCTGTACAGTTGATATCTGCAAAACGTATCAACTAACACCAAAACAATCAAGTACCACAAGTCAGAGCAAAAACACTTACATTTTAATTAAGGGGTGAACTGTTCCTTAAATTATGCTCAAAAGTTGATTAGTTAAAAATACAAAAAACTACTTGCTGTGTTTTAATGCTTAATTAACCAATATAAATCTGGAAGATTGTGATGTAATAACAGAATACCCGCAAATGCTCGTTTTTTTTGTGCACAAGAGGTATAAATAGAGAACTTCCATCTTCTCTTTTAATGAATTAAGTTGTAGGTTTTGCAAAATGTTAAAATATTAAAAAACAAAACATGCATAGCTTGTTTAATCCTTTCTTTTTAAATTAAAGTTAAAAAAATCCTCTTATGCAGTAAATTACATGCTGATAAATGCAAGTATATTCAGCATCCATTTGCTCATCCCTGTTGCTGCTCTCTCTTGCCAGTAATAAGATTCGATTACCCAGTTCATGAAAAATGATGAATTTCAAAATAGAAAAACTGTAAGAAAAAATATTTTGTGATAATATATTTTAAAAAGATCTTTATGAAAAAAGGACAAATTGTTTGTTCATTTTTTTTCCAGTGTTGAACAGCATAGATCGCGCCAATACGCGAGAGTGATTCCACACTATTATCTTAGACTGTTATATTCACATGGTATTTGTTTTATCTTTTCCTTCTTATCTCTCCCTCTCTACACTTGCTCTAGTGGTTCCCATATAGAGAACTGGCACTCTGTTCTGAGAAATGGACTAGTCAATGCCTCTTATACCAAACTGCAGGTATGTAACCCTGGCAGTTAGCTGGATGCATCTCCTCTCGGACAGCAAACCTGCCCTTGCACAAAGCAGGCTCGCTGTCCGGCTGATTCATTTTCACAGTTAATGGATGCCAGCTTCCTTTTCATCAGCTTTGCAATTGGCATTTTAGCAAGCAGGGCACACTAGGAGACTTTCCTTGCCAGCGTCAGCCTCTTTCTGCCTTCTCTGCTGGCAACAGCAGACAGCATGTCCCTTCCTGTTGTGGGACAAAGGAAGTGGGCTGTGGTGTCAGCTGAGAACCTGTGTGCCCTGTTGGGGTCAACCATCTAGAGCACTGAGTAGGTTAGATCTGTAATTAAAGGACGCAAAGGACAAGTTCTGTGGCAGTGAGTACAGTCTTCAACAGAGTGAATAGGGGCCTCTATTGAAAGGTTAGTAACTGTCACTTCTCTTTATATACTCAAAGTTAGGACAAATATTTTATATAAATCATTCAAATGTTTATATAAAACTTGTTAATACCTAAGTGGAACAAATATCAATATGAGAACTATAGAGATTTCCAGGAAAGAAGGGCATACCACCTATCCCAATTATATTTGTGATTTTTATTTTTATTAACGTCCACATCTGTTCTCACCTTTATTTTGTTGTAGTCGTAATAAATCTGGTCTTTAAAAGTTACATCTTAAAAAAACAAGGAAAAAGATTTGATCATCAGAGAGCACAGACTGTCTCATTTGCACAATACAGCTGATAAAGACCGCTGCTCGGGAGAGACGCAGGCTTGTCCTGAAAATAGATTAAACACAATTAAATCTGAAATCTCAAGGATCTTTCAGCCATGATCGCTCTATCGTGCTGATGTGTTTCATTTATGCCTTCTTTATTCTCCAACTTTTTGAAGTCTTCATCTTTGATCTTGCTTTGGTGCTCATCTGCCTCCCCCTTCTCTCTATTTCACCTTGAGCATTGACATTCTTCCTCTGTCACTGTGTTTCACAGCAGGAGGAGGAGGAGGATGACTGAATCTGCCTTTAGCTCCAGCCATCACACAAAATCTCTTGTCTCTTGTTCCTTTTCATTTCTTCCAGATGTGCAATGTCCTGACTGCTGTCTCCCTCATGTATTCCCAATCAAGTGGCTCTTTGTTCTTCCTCTTAATTTTACTCTTGGTTGTATCACATGTGGCCCTTCTGTTTTCCTCCCTGCAGGCATTCAGAGAAAAGGCTCACCTTATAATCAGTTATCTTTGTACTTTGCCATCTTTTCATTCATGTCTACATTTCAAGTTTCATGCAAGTATTACTTGAATACCTGAACATTTATGCAAAAATTTCACACACAAAAATCAACAGTATCACTTGATCTCTAATGCATAATGTTGAAAGAACTCAGCAGGTGTAACTATATATGAATTGCTTCAGATTCCTGAAACAATCTCTCTTTGACTCTTTGCTTTCCACTTTGCAGAATTTGGATTTTCACTTGCATATGTGGGTGTATTTAGTGTGCTTGGTTGTTGAGGGGAACTGTCTCATAAATATTAAAATCACTGACATTCACAGGCTAATTTAAGTACAGTTGGTCTGAGATGAATTTCACTGTATGTGTTAGTATTTCCAAGTATATATATATATATATATATACATATATATATATGTGTGTGTGTGTGTGTGTGTGTGTATATATATATATATGTGTGTGTGTGTGTGTGTAAGGCTGTCCTGTGCACATGCTCAGTGACCCTTCCTTCCTGCTCTTTTCAAACCCAAGCTGCATGGGGCAGCGTACGGAAAGGGCATCTATCTGAGCCCCATCTCCAGCATATCTTTTGGATACTCAGGTAGGAACGGTTCATCACCATTCAGACCCCTGTGGCCCCCCCCTCTCGCTTTTTCCACCATGTTCACCGAGTATCCTTTGTGTTTGCTACATGGCCTAATTGACATCCTGGAACACTCCATTTTCACTTGTGGGTGCCTGCCATGTTATCCTGTTGTGCTGTAGTGTTTCCATTTTTGGGTGCTGGGTCTTGGGCCTCTGAGCTTCTGTTCCACCTGCCATGCCATGCTTCATGTTGTGGCTGTATAAAAATAGGTTTGTCATTGGATTTGTGTGTTTTCACATTTTTGGTTTTCCTCTGGTTTTGTCTTTGTCAGCTGAGGGGTGCAAAGATGTTTAAAGTCTTATAGGGTTTGCTGGCGATAATGAGGACTTCAGCACAGTGCGGTCCTAGTGGGGGCCAGCTATTAACATATGCTAACTTGAAGAATGGGTGTGGAATTCTTAAAACAAAGCTAAATACTAAACAGATGTTACAGTTTTTGACATTAAATCTACTTGGTTTTATTTTCCTAGTACTACATTTTTATTTTAACTATAGGTACAGTCTAAATCAAGTACTATTTGAACTGTTTCTCAAAACTACAAATGTCTTAACACTGAATATTTGGTCTTTTGCTTCTTTTCCATGTAGAATGTATTTGGTACCATTTAGGGCAGTGGAAGTTATGTTAAAGTTGGACCTGTTGACAAGGACATCAAATAGTTCACGATCACCAGAGAAAGTTTTTTGTTTCTTTTTTTTCCCACATATTGGTTGAGTTGAGGTAACGTTGTTCTGACTTTTTTGGTTTGTTGTGTGCTGCTTCTTGCAGGAATGGGGAAAGGACAGCACCGCATGCCCACCAAAGATGAACTAGTGCAGCGTTACAACCGCATGAACACTATACCACAGGTGAGGGACAGTGAAGAGTCCCAGTTATATTATACTGATCCCTTAAAAGAGCTCTCCCATTTCTTTTCAAAATGACATTGATGGTTAGATGAGAGTTGGTGTTGAAAAGGCAGTTTGTACTTTCGGATGTTTTTCATGCTTTAAGCACTTCTGTCTTCACCTTGAATCTGACTGTTGCGAACTATATAATTTCAGCATTTCTAGTCATTAATTATTTGTCTTTTGGATGCTTCAGTTACATCATCGCCTTTTCTGTAACAACTAATTGAGTCATGTTTGCTTTCCAACAGAGCCGTCCTATCCAGTCAAGGTTTCTTCAGAGTCGAAACTTGAACTGTATTGCTCTTTGTGAAGGTAATATTATGTAGCAGGTGTAATAAGTTTGGTAGATGGGTTAAACTGATTTAATTCATTACAGATTTTTACAAATAAATTAACAACAGAACAAAAAAAATACATTAAATATAAAAAAAATGTGACATGATGTAACAACTAATACACACATTTTTGGTATTTTCTAGTCGACCCTTTTCAAACTTGAAAAACCTTGATGAAATAAAATACAAATAGAGTCCCATTGCAGACTAAAAGATATTATAATGTGTTATGCTATGCTATGCAATTGCTCTTGCTATGAAGTCATGGCAATATGATCACTGCTATTACGGAAGAAGACAATAGAAATAAAGATAGAGTGCATCACTTAGAATAATAAGGCCTTTTAGCACTTAGGCCGTAATACATTTTATGCTGTATCAAATAATTCCAAAACAACAGCAATGCTGCAATCAAAGCAGAACAAGAAGCACTGTTGTTACAGTTTACAATTTCTAATAACCTTCCTTTGATAAAGCATAGTTCTCTGATTTTAACAGTTATCACATCAAAGGATCTGCAGAAGCATGGAAACATCTGGGTGTGTCCAGTTTCTGACCATGTCTGTACTCGCTTCTTTTTTGTGTAAGTATTTCTGTCACTTTCAGCACCTTGATAATTATATTCTTGGGAGTATTACAAGGAAATCAAGTTGGCATACTCATCTAATTTTATGCTCATTGTCACTCTTAAATGCATAGTTGATGACTTACGGTGGTTTTTTTTGTTTGCTTGTTTTTTTTATCTGCTACACTGCGTAATGATGAAGGTGATTTAAAGATCGGGATTTTTTTTCCCACTAAATAACAAACTTTATCATTATGTTCTCTGCTGTTTTCTGAGTTAGAAAATATTTTTTAGATTGCTTGCAGTCTAACTCAAATCACAGCTAAATAAAAATGAACTCTTATTTTATGCTATGTGCGCATCCTTATCCTTATTTCCAGAATGGAGAGTGTGGTTAGAAGAAAAACAAAAAGATGTCAGAGCACAACTCCTAAAATCATTTTTCCTTGCTCCTCAGACAGGAGCAACAAGCAAAACCTCAGTTGTTCCTTTTAAAGCTCGATTAAATCTTAATCTTAAAATGAAATAAGGTAAACTGCATTTTCTGTATTATTTTAATAAGGGGAGATAATTTGGAAAAACTGAACATAATTTAATGAAATACAGAGATTTGGTTTTAAATTACTTGGTAATTAGACTCTGATGAAGGTACATAGCAGAGTGGAGTCCAGTGATGGTAGGAAGTAGGACAGGACACCCGGAGTGTAGACACTAGTGATGGTAGAGATGAAGTAGGTGGAGACTTGGACAAGCATTTCTGGCCAGGTGAAGATGAAGAGGAGGTGGGTTGCATGAATCTAAGTGTGAAAGGCAGACAGAGAGAAGCGCACTAAGATTTGAAGTGTGTATAAAAGAGGCTTGCAGAAGGTGGGAAAGAAAAGGATTAGGCCTGATTGATGACAACAGAATTTAGTTTGACAGCGTGGGAATGTGGAAGTGATGTAAATAGACTAGCAGCCCAGGAATGCAGGCAGATGAATGAATACAGATCTTCCTTATTAATGTTGCGCTTAAGCGCCATTAAGCTGGGCAGTTATATCACTAAATAAAATGCAGTAGAAAGGGGAGGGACGTTATCAAGACCAGGTGTTAAGCAGAAATATAAAATGTTCTCTGTATGCACAGATATGAGGATGGCCAAGTAGGAGATGCTAACATCAACACCCAAGAGCCTAAGGTGCAGAAGGAGATCATGCGTGTGATTGGGACCCAGATCTACTCGAGCTAATGGAGGTTCACCAGCAGTGTTTGGATCCATACGTTTCTCTGTGGGAGGCACACAGGCAGGCAGACAGTTAGAGCGAATGTTTTCAGCTGGGCTGTCCTCAGGCCTGATAATGAAGGATGAGGGAGCTCTTAAGCACATTATTTCAGAAGTTGTTTTGTTCTGGTCTCATTTTCTTTTTTCTCCTTTTTCCGAATTGTAACACCTTACATGCTCATTTAATCTTCAGTTAGGCTTAATTGGGGTAATGTCTTCTTTTCTCAGTTCATATCATTAAAACAACTGAAGAAAAATGGAAGTAGTCATTGAAAATACTATCAACACACACACACACTCTTCTGACCTTGGTTTTGACTGGGCTTACTTCTTTTTTTGCTGAATTTTTTCTGATCCTTTGAACTCTTGATCTCCATTTATTTGTTTATTTCTCTCTGTGAATATATAGTAAAGCAAATAACCATTCCAAATGATAAATGTTCCCTTTGTGGCAAATGAGTAAGTGCTGGATTTACATACACATGGAAATTTTTTTTATTTTTGTGTTTGCAAAGTCTTTCTCCCTTTTTTTATTATTCAGTGTTCTTTCAGTAATGATATGAATTAATGTTTGTGATATGTTTAGCCCCTGAGCAGCAAGTGTTGCTCGGTCGTTTCATCCCTGCATACCCAATGAATTTCCCAGAATCCAAAACACAAGGTGTGGTTTAGACTCAGATCACATACACATTAAGCACTTTGCTTTTGATGTGGGGGTTTGATTATAATTTATAATATATAATATAGTCATGATAATAATTTTTCACTGAACGATTAAGACAGTTTTGATTAAGGATGCACTTTAAATCTTTACAACCCCCAAATGTCAGAGCTATAAAAAAAAAAAAAGCTTTGTTCTTTCTGGACAAATTTGTGACAAAAAGAACAAGTGTAATAAAATTTCCTTACGGATTCATACAGTGAAAAATTTTCTGTTGATATTTTATGAAATTAAGACATTGGCATTATTCTTACCCCGCTGAAAGTTTTTGCTCATTTTAAATGATTTCAGTTTATTGTTTTGGTAACGTTATGTTTCCGTTTCTTTCATTCCACAATTATGATAAAGTGGTCAGTGTTTTGTTGTGATGACCTACTATTCCATCAAGGTTTTGTCTTTGCGCCTGTTTTGAAGAATCATGGGATTTGTAGCTCTTTAACACAAACAATTAATTCGAGCATTTAAAAACCCAGTTGGGGTGACTTTGGTTGTCAGGTTTGACCTTCAAAAACAGCAATATGCAGCAAAATATATAGATGAAATTATACACATTACTCTTGTCTCACTTGATGGAAAAAAAATGTTGATTAGATTTCATATAACATGCTACATCAACCACTTGAAGTTTGTTTTCTGTTTAAAAAACTACCACAGTTTGTCATATTACCCCCCCCCCCCTTTTTTTTTAAAGTAGTCTTTACTACTTAAAGATCCAGTGAATATCTCATTTTAAAATGAATATTTTTGTGTATGAACTACACTGACCACTGGATCCACGAACAAAATCACCTGTACAGAGAAACATGGACAGTTTTCTAACTACAAACATTATCTAGTCCAGGTGAGCTCACATCCTTCTCACCCCTAAAGTAACTGAGACTGGATAATATGTAGAGGTGCATGAATGTGCAACTCTTTGGTTTCACGTTGGAGAATGGCAATGTTGTATAGCTAAACAAGTTTATCAGTTAGTCATGTACTGTATGTATGTTTGTGTGGCTTTGTATTTTCTTGACATTATAATAGACATTGCACTTACTCAGCGTTTGCCGAAACTGGACAATTTGACTGTCCTTGGGCCTGCAGTAGATGGGAAGCGGTGAAAAAGACGTGCTAAAATAAATGTTAATGGAGTCAGCAAGACTAAAATATCCAACATCTTAACTGTGTTTGTACTAAGATGGATTTTGTCTTCTGAAACTGACCACTGAATGGACTTGTGAGGCACAAAAACAAAACAGATTGTACATAAGGACACTGGAGAGCTTGTTGAAATGTATTGCCCAGAAAAAGATGGACATGTACAGCTGACCCACTGTGGGACTTGGGACTCTTCTAACAGCTGATGCCTGTTTTTGCCAAGACACTGAGTGTCTTTGAGAGTCGATTCTCTCGCTGACTGTAACTGGTGAGTAATGTTTTTGACTATGATGTTATGACAGTGATGGTGATTATGATCGAGATGAAAGGGGGCGATGCAGACAAAAAAAAAAAAAATAAAGCCTGGTTTTGCACAGTCTTAGTCTCAGCGTCGTTTTGTTTATTATATCTGTGTGGAAATGTCTGTTGTTGCTGAGCTTTTGTGCGGCATTTTAAGCAGAAGGGGGCACTATTACTCCACCATCACTTAGACTGCTCGAGTCCTCTGTTCTATTTGAATCCTGTGTTGATGATCAACATGTTTTTCCTGTGAAGTCACGCTCACGTGTATAAAAAGGTAAGGCAGTATGCTAAATATAAAAAAAATTGGCTTGTTATAGTTTGTTGACCAATAATGTCATAGCGAAATTAGGTTCTGCATTTGAGAAAACCGAGTCATAAATGTAAATGTGTCAGTCTTTGATGATTATCGTGTAAAATGCAGGAATGCATTTTACACGCTTGAGGCCATCGAATCAACATATACTAAACTGTACACAAAGAAACAAATAAAGGATGGTTTGTATGAAATTTACTGTCGCTATTAGCGTCTTTTTGCAGTCTCAGGAAGACAAAACTCGACAATTGCAAATAAATAAAAATATAGTTGATGAATTAGCATACAGTTGCAAACTACATCACACAGCGCTATGCTGATATGAAAACAACAAAACTGAATGGGCACATGAGTGGCATATATCTTTTGTAGAGGCTTATGCCATAGGCCTACTTGGCTGTTTTAAGGAACCGGTGCAGATCTGGATCCCGTTCCTTAAATTTTGAGTTATGTTTCTTTATTGTTAGAGACAAAGTCTATGACCTTAAGCATCACCATCTTCATTAGAACTAACTTTGCTTTCAAAAATAATGGATTTAGTTTTTTAAATAGTAATGCAATATACCAGTATGCAGACATGCCTGTGCAAAAGTACTTATGACATCTAAATATTTACAATTCAGGGCATGAGAAATTCATTCAAGTTGTTATTGATTTCTTTAAATCTAATCTCTCCTCGTCGAAATATTACAGGGTATGCCTCCCTCTCAGAGAGGATCACTAATATTTGTTGACCAGCCAAATGCTCACTCTGTTCTCCCTCTCTCTGTCTCGCTTGCTCTCTCTGACCACAGAAAGCTCTTTCCTTTCAAACCAGTTGAAAACAGCACATTGCTACTTTGCTGCAAAAGTCCAGTCTGATGGCTGTTTTGGCTCTGGATGTGCTGTATGTGTACGACAAGTGCTGGGTGTGTAGAAAGTGGGTATAATCATAGGGAAACTGAAGCACTCCTGGACCCTTCAGAGGCACTTTATGTGTGTATTTGTGGCTAAGGTAATTGGGCCCCTCCCTTTGGTAAGCTGACCCATTTGACAGGACCTGTGGTTGGGTCCTTGTACTGATATTTGTATATATGTGTGTGACTAGCAGATGATGTGTATGGTTCATGTGTTACTATGATCTCTGAAACCCGGCCCTCATGTTGGACATGGTCCTCTGGTTTGGCTTTCTCCCCCATTACCAAAGCCAGCTGGCTGATGGCACACAACTCCAAATCCCTTCAATCCAGCCGAAGGGATTTGATGTGCAGTTTAAGCTTTGACCACTGAGGGGAGCTCTGGTGCTATTCTGCTCTTCCTTTGTTTCAGCAGGTTTCTTTGCATACTTAATTTACACATGGGTAAATACACATAGGGCATTAGCACACGCGCACACACACACGTACACATAGGTAAACACACACTACACAGTGGTTGTTTGGTCAGATAAAGGAGTAGTGACGGGAGGGCAGAGGGTCACTGAGGGTGTCTGGCCCTCAGTGGAAACGACTGCTCGCAGCCTCTCTTTCTCTTGCCTCAGTAATAAGTGTGACCGTTTGATTCCTGCACAAAAAGAGCAATTAAAGGGAGTTGTTTAATCACCCACACTTTTATTGAGCTCGGGGTCTCTTAGCTTGCAGCTCAGGCTCCCGTCGTCGGCAGCAGCGGGCGACAGGAGTGACAGAGAAGGTCGGTGGTTTAACGGGGCGCGAAGGGGTCTCGTTTGAGTTAAGACTTCGCAGGCTACTTTGCACGCTGTGGAGGCCCCTGGGACAGAGACAAAGAGGTAGACGAGACCAGAAGACAGGTTGGCCAGCCAGGCAGAGAGATAGATGGACTTAAGATCGAGGGAGAGAGAGACTAGAGGGCAGAGTTTGGGGGACACATCAAAATCCAAATCGCTTTATTCGCCAAGTAGGATAAATGTGCAGGAATTTCTCTTGGTCGTGTTCTTGCAGAGACATGGTAACATTTTTTTGCAGTGACACAAAGCAAAAAAGGTATTTGAGCACATGACACTGTGGTTGCACTTGTTGAGCAGGTGTGGAGAATTCCCAGGACTGCAACAGAGTCAGTATTTAATGATTTTGAAGAGGATTGCATCAGCCACAGTATGAACAATGCCTGGATATGATTCTTGTACATTACAAGCAGTGTAGCATGCACGGACTGGTGTGGATGCTGTGAATGCAGGGATTGCATACAAACACTTTTTTTTTTTAAACACAAAGAGAAAGAAGAAAAACAGCAGAATTCGATTTTCCTACTTTACAGTCAGCCCAGAGCCCCAGTAAACCCAAACTCCCATTCAAAAGAGTACCAAACACTGTCAGTGTCAGTGCTTTTTATCGAATTTTCAGCCTGGGTGTTACTCTATATTTGTGTGCATTGTGGAGTGCCTTCTCTACTTCTTGCCTGGGTATGAATGATGGGGTACAAGTCCTTGTCTGGTCTCTCATAGATGCAAGGATGGTGGTGTGAGGTGAAGAAGAAGAACAGAGTGACAATGGATGAAAAGGTGGTGGTGGTGGTGGGGGGGGGATTAATATCACAAAATGTAAAAGACTAGCACCGCTGTGTGGTGACCAATGGGAGAAAGGTGTGTGAGCATGTTGGGTGGGTAGGAGGGTGGCATTAGAAAGAGATAGAGTGTAGATGAGGATGAGTGGGAGAGGGAGGGAGGGAGGAAGGGAGCACACCATTGCTGCTCATAAAGCCAACAGCTGTGTGGGTAATGTTTTGTGACACCAAGCCTCTCCGAGCCCTTCTGTTTCCCAGAGAGCTAGGAGACGCCATATTCCGTCGTCACAAATGGCTCTGTCATTCACCCCCTAAGTCTTAATTATCGCTCCCGGTTTTTTGGCCACGTTTTGTTCAGGCGTATGGATCCATCTGCACGCTGTATAATTCCACTCCGCAATTTACAAGTGGCATTTATTACAATGGCCTCCGCAGCATCTCCTCTTTAACACTGGCAGCCCTTTCCAGAAAGATGGGGGGGGAACAAAAGAGCAGTGCAATCTGGCAGCAACAGTGCCCACCCTCAATTCCCTCAAATCTCTCTCGTCTTTTTTTTTCCATCTGTACCCTTGCTCTCTGTACGACTATCTCTCTCCACCCCCGTACTACTAATTTTTCCACCTCTATTTGTGTGTGTGTGCATGTGTGTGTGTTTTTTTCCCTTTGTTATTAATTTAATTTTTATGGGATTCACAGTACTTGCGCAAACCGCCCCCTATCTGCCTCGAAGCAGAGGAAAAGGAAATAGCTGATGTTGATTTTTTTCCCCCTGCCCCCCAACACCCCTTCATAATTCATTTTGGATTAATTCCCCTGTCTTCAGAGACAATCCTAATTCTTTATTATTTCCACTTCACAGGCTTGATGACATCCCCATATCCACATATCATATCCAGGGGAAACTTTACACCCAGCAGACCTTCTTGTTTTCTCGCTTCTTTTCCTGTCTACTTTCTCACTTCCACCATGCTTTAATTTTCTCTCTCTCTACCTTTTGTTCATATGCATCTTGCTCTTCATTTCGATTCTTTCTGTCTGCTTCTCCGTGTCCTTCCCTGTACGGTGTTTCTCACTAGAGTGAAGTAACTTGTTAGTTTCTACTCAGCAGCTGGCTCTATGGAGAGAGGCAACCAACAGAAGTCACCTGCTTATCTCACTCTTTCACACACACACACACACACACACACACACACACACACACACACACACACACACACACACACACACACACACACACACACACAAGTATACACCTTCCCGCCTCTTTCAGTCGATATCATAATATGTGTTATGTGTATGTCATGTCTGCTCATCTTTTCCTATTCATATGGGAAAGAAATGACACTGAGTGTTCGTTGCCATTAAAGTGCCACTGGGAGAGAAAAAAATCTACATTCCTCAATTGTCTTCCTTTTCGTGTAGTGCCGCACGTGCTTCTCTTTGATTCGCTCACAACACTCACTTGTCGATTTCTTTTCTTTTTGAAATGGTCAATGGTAAGAGGGCACTCAGGTTTTTGTTCTTTCTTTCTTTGGCTTGTTCTTTTTTCTTTTTTTTGAATGTCATGTATAATTTCTTCAATCTGCCTTCTACAAATTTTCTGTGACGATTTCCACCACTGCCATGGGTGTTTTCCCTTTATGCCACATCTACTAAGCACACTCTCTCATTCACTCTTTCTCTCTCTCTCTCTCTCTCTCACACACACACACACAATGCCCCATCTCCAATTCACTATTAAGTGGGCCCTGAATTTCCCCTGAGCTCTGGTATGGTGGCGGCTGCCTCTGGAGTCCGGCTGTGCTAGATGTGTTGTCTGCTCCGTTACCATTCAATTACCCTCCTGTAATCTGACAGGCTCCTCATGGCCTGCACTGGGACAATCACTAGTGTGTGCGTGTATGACTGTGCATGTCTTTTATATAAGTGCACTTCCCTCTCTCTCTCCCTCTATTGTACTGTGTGTGTGTGTGTGTGTGTGTGTGTGTGTGTGTGTGTGTGTGCCTGCTATTATGTCTGTCTCTTTGAGGGCATTCCTGCATTTCGGATGCATGCAGAAGCAAGGATGGTTTTTGTGTTGTATGCCTTGCTTTTCTGTTTCTTTCCCTATTACTTCTCCCATTCAATGCCTCCCTTAAATCTCAGGCCTAAAGTCACTTGACATCCTGCTGCACCCAGAAAAAACACACACTGATAGAACAGAAGAGACTCAGTCTTGCCACAAATGACCAAACCCAACATTTTGTTCTCTTATCCTCTCTTTTATTGTCTTTGTCCTCCAATCTCTGTCTTGCCTCTTATCACTTTCTTCCCTCTGTTTTTCTTCTCCATTATATCATGTTCCCGTAATCAATGTCCTCATGCTTTTTCCTTTTCATCTTCATCTGCTCTTACCCCCTCCCACCCCACCACGTCTGTGTGAGGCAGGCTGGCTCTCGGTGTTGACCTGAGAAGGACTGACATTCAGAGGCCGGTCCCCTGCCTGCAGCACTGACATTTCTGCCAGACTTTGATGGCGCCTTTGAACAGAGATGTGTGAAGGGAAGAGCTGCCTGTCTCTCCGCCTTCCAGCAGCTCTAGCTCTGCCTCTCCACTACTCAGAATGAGCTGTACTGTAGTAGATTGCGCTACCATTGCACATGCCGGGACACAAGCACAAACATATACGGGAACAGAGCTGTGCATACATACATACACTATGTACACACACCTGTACTCTAACATTCATATATATCTATACTGATGATGTTATTTGTGTGTGAAATGCACAACCACACGTGCGCACACACAATCACATAGCTCCTGCTGGGATGCCTTCAAAGACCCTCATCGCGCCCCTGGGATAAAATTGGCACGGGTAGAGAGACAGAAGAGCAGGTTGTTGGATGGGACCTGGTTATTGCTCCCACCTCTCCTCTTTCTGCTGAGCACCCTGCCCCCTTCAAAGACACCCATGTCACTCTAGTAACGCTGTAGCATCTCCACTCGTTCTCCTCTTCTTCTGCATCTGTTGTGCCTTCCAATCTTCTTCCTGCATCACGTTCCCTTTATTACCAGTTTTTCCACAAGGTTACCAAAAACACAGGAGAAATAAGTAAATGACTGAATGAATAAATAAATAGGGAAATACAGACAGAAAATCAGTTGATGGGTGTTGCTCTTCTGACAATCAGTGAAGCATGATGTAAAAAGTAGTTCTGTAGTTATACAGTGAATGCCAAGGTTTTGCCATGTTTGTTGCTTTGGCAGATACTCCCATCTCTCCACTGTCACTACAGGGAGTGGGATTTTTCTTTTTAATGTGTTGGAGTTAGGGACCAAAGCATGTGGTGCACTTTGAGTCTAATTAAAATTACTTGGCTATTTTGCCATGCATTGGGTCTTTCAAAGAGAGGTGGGTGAGAATTGAAACCCTCAATTTTGTTTCACTTGGTTCCACTCCTCTGTGGAGTTGGACTGAACCAAGCCTTGATGAAAGTGTGGATTTGACAGCCGTGCATGCATGCTGATGCATATTTGTGGATGTGTGCACACTGTAAAAATGCCCATTTTAATAAGTCATTTAATTTGTATTCAGTCCTATAGTCAAAAATAATTTAACTTGCAGTGCAGGAGCATTAAATGACCAGACCACAAAGTGTGCAGATTGCAGTGCTCTTGTCAGGCAGTTTATCAGCTAAGTTTGACTTGACGTCAGTTTGGTCTTATTGACATTCCTGGAAAGAAGCAAGATTTTTCAGATCCTGTGATAAGAGATATGCTGCCAAAATGTCCATCTTGTATTATTTCATTCTATTATCTTTGCTTAAATCAGTCATCTTACACAGTAAAACAGCGTGTGACACTAATTCACTTTCAAGTGCTTTCTTGTATTAACTGATGTTTTCTTTAAAAAAAGGCAGAGTAATTGCTTTCCTTGAAGACTCTGCCACTTGTTTTGAGGAACACATTTAACTGTCTCTGTAAAGAAAGATTGTTCTAAGGCTGTGGCTATTCTAGTGTCTGTTAGGGCACTGGAATACTAGGACCCCTCCAGTATTCATCACCATTATGTTAAATAATCTGACTCCACCAGCAACAGTCTTATAAAACAACAGGTAAACGTCCTCCTCAGGTTAAGTATCATCTCTTGAACTGAAATCATGGTGCTAACTCACGCAAACGTGCATAAGTGTGTATTTATTCCTGATATTACTTATTGTCAGCAGATTAGATGTGCAACCCTCCCATATCGGGACAGCTGACAATGAGCCAGCTAATCGACAGCAACATTAGCTGCCAATATTATGCCAGCTAATGTTAGGCTTGAGTGTCCTAAAAGTCACACTTTCCTCTGATAAATGGTTTGATTACATTCTCACATTGTATGAGAGTTTATTTGCTAAGTGTCCACTTCAAGGAAACTTTTACTAACACTAGCTAACGGCAGCTAACAAAGCTAACAATTTACCTCGGTATTCCTGTCATCAAATAGAAGTAAGCGTCACTGACTCATCAACTTGTATCAGACTCCTTTCACACAGTCTTACAACTTCCTCCAGACTAAATAGACGTGGACGCTTCTCACGCGACATTGACGTGAAGTAAAAGTGAACTGACAGCCTACCCAGATAGCAAACCCCCCCCCCAAAAAAAAAACAAAACAAAAAAAAAACTATGGGGTGGCTCTGATCCAGAGTCACTTTGCTATCTGGGTACTCTCACTACAGATGAATGGTGGTCAGAGTTTTTGAGGTAACTCTGGGGTAGAATACTCCAAAATATTTACACACACATATCATTTTTTCCCCCATAATTTATTGCTAAGTGTTGATATTATTCAAATATGTTAAAATATAGTGTATACAAAAATGTTTCTTTACACAAGCAGTAGTAGAAACATGCTTGCGGAAGGGGTAAAGAAACAATTCAGTTGACTGCAATCTCCAACCTATTCACATCTAGGGTGAAACACACTAAATACTTCACAAAAACACAAACTACTCACTCATCAGAACTTAATCTTCCTGGTCTTGAGCTCAGCAATGTTACTGAAAACACTGTTGAAGTACAAAGTCCTGCCTTTCCTCTTTTGAGGACCACTTTTTTGCTTTGGCTTACTAAATATAATTTACAATGCTGCTGTGCTGATGACTACTCTGCAAACACTTGCCGAAAAATAAATTGTTACATAGCTGATGCTAACAGGTTCATGTGCATTTTCCACAGATGACAGAGAGCAAGGTCAGAAGTACAAGTAGTATATTTCCCAGCATGCCCTCTGCCATCGGGGTGCAGGGTGAACCTGTTAGCATCTTTACTTTTGAGAAACTCTGCCTCTCTTAGATGCCCTTTTTTTTTTATACCCAATCATATTACTGACAATCTAGATTAACCTAATTAGTTGCAAAGCTGTTTCTTTTTACTACCACTTACTTTTCTTGCCTTCTGTTGCCCCTGTCCTAACTTTTTTGAGACCCGTTGCTGCCATCAAATTCAAAATGAGCTAATATTTTTTGTGAAATAGTGAAATTTCTCAGTCTAAATATTTGATATGTTTTCTTTTCTATGTTTTGTTCTATTGTGAATAACATCTGTTTATGAGATTTACAAATCACTGTATTCTGTTTCCATTTGCATTTTACACAGCGTACCAACTTTTGGGGGAATTGGGGTTATACTAGTAACTCACCATCATCTTATTTTTTCCCCTCTTCCTCTTTTTTTTTCACTCTGAGAAGAATAATTCCTCTTCATTTTTGTTGAGTGCCTCTGTTGTTGTCATTTGGTTTGTTGAAATGAAATGATGCATGCCACTTTCCAGGGGAGTGAGTGAAGTAAGGTCAGGTCTCTCCTTCTGCAAACTCTGCACATTGCCACTGCTGTAGTTTAACATTTGCCAGCCCTTATAGACCTGCCACTTTCCTGTGGTCTCAAGCAGTCAGCCCCTCTGTTCCCTGTTGTGATTCATTGCAAATAATTTTCAATAAATTGCATGTATTTTTCGGATAGAAGTGCAATTGTTATACAAATGAATCCAATTAAATCCAATTTAGAATTTAACTGAATATTCAGAGTATTTCTTTATTCGGATTTCCTCCTTTAGACACATCTAAACACACTTTTAATCTCTTAGATTGGACAGAAGGAAAGCTTCCTCTTTCACAGTTGCCAACAATGTATTAACACTCTGAGTGTATCTATTTTATTAGCCTCCATTTCCTTGTGCAAAAAAGTAGGCTTTTACCACTGAATTTGCAGATAAATTGTGTCTTGATGCTTGTCTGGCTATGTGTATTTGTATGAGAGAGGAAGACAGGAAGTGACAGGCACCTCTCTAAAAAGCCCTCCTGCCCAGTAGCATGGCATGATTCCATCTAAGTCTTTCTTGCCAACTCCCCTCCCTTCCAACCCTCCCTCTCTTCTCTGCAAGCTGGGGGCCCCAGGGTGCCTCCAGCCTTCCTGTGCTGGACTATTGATTGGGAATAGGGCTGCAGCTCACCTGCTAATTGAAAGCCGATTGGGGCCCTAGGGCAGAGCTGTAAAACAGGCCCCACGTGGCATTAAAAACTGAAGGCTGATGGGCCACTGTAAATCCAGAGCTGCTAATAGTCATGGTGTATATCCATCTGTGTTAGAGCTGTATGTGTGTGTGTGCCTGTCTTTGTGCTCTTCTAAACTAAGTAGACATATGTCCATAATGTTAATGGATGTATGGTATGTGTGTGAACATCTTAACTAGTGCCTGTTTTTAAGTGCATGTGCAAGTATATACTACTATACATGCGTTTGTGTGAGCACATACATTAAAATGTGTGTGCATGTTTGAGTGTTTGGCATATTATGCACAGGTGGTTCATGGTAACAGCCTGGTTTCCCATAGCACCAGGAGGACAGTCTTGCCTGTAATGGACACATCCTTCCTCTTTCTTCAATCCTCCTGACAACAGAAGCAAATGCTCTACATCTCTCCCTTCTTTCCTCTTCCTCAGTCTCTTTCGCTCCCATCCTCTAGCTTTCTCTTCTGTCTTTGTCTCCGCACAAGTCACACCTGTGATCCTTCACTGAGACATCGGCTCTTGAGCTGAGCGTCATTTTTTCTAAGCATTTCTGTCTTTCTCATTTTTTTTCCCTAACTGCCTGTTTTTGTGTGTGTGTTTATACCTGTGTGTGTGTGTGTGTGTGTGTGTGTGTGTGTGTGTGTGTCTGATATTTTGCAGAGCCAGATCTCTGGTTCCTGCAGCTCATTTCCTTTTTGTCTGTGTGTGTTGTACGGGCTGTGTATTTGTGCCATGTGCATTTTTTTTTTTACATATATGTGCTCATTTGTGTATATTTGTGGTTACTTTCTGCTCAGTGTGCATTTAATTTTTTGTGAGCATGACAAGGGGCACTTTATGTTTTCTGCCGGTTCCTCTTTTGGTTTGTCTTCTAAAGACTGATTTGTTATGCAACCAAAACCTCAGCAGAAGCTCCTTCATGACGTTATGAGTGTGTGAGACCTTGAGGGCAATTCTACCCACTGTGGCTGAAAGCTTGAGCCATCCACAGACATGTTTGTGAGAGCGCGTGTGTGTGTGTTTGTGTGCGTGTGTGCACTTGAGGAGGCGTGTGCGTGTGCCTTCAAGCAGCTGCTATGCTGCAAACAGTTTCTGAAGCACGGCTCCGTGTGCTTTTTGCCTGCACTGCTTTCCTGCATCAGCAGTAAAATGAGCAGAGTAAGGTTTAAAATGGATTGCTTTAATGCTGCACACACGCACACATAAAGACATCAGGCCAGTAACATGAAGGCACAAAAAACATGCAAGCACATACGCACAAATTAACAACTAATAAATCACAATAGTAAAGCCCTTCGTTTCCTCTCGACATCATGTGTGTACAGCTCCTTTCCTCACCGCTGCCACACAGATGTGTTTTATTACTCACATTTATCACAGGAGCACACTCGCACACACTCTCTGTTCTGTATCAACTTTATCTCTCCTCTCTATTAGTCACTTACTCCCGTCATCTCTGTCTCTTTCAGTCCCCCCGTGGAGAACATACTGAACAGAATGAGGTCAATAGCAGACAAGAGTAGATGCCGCGGAGAGTGAAAAAAGAGTTGTACGAGCTGAAGATGAAAGATGAAGTGGACTGAACTTTCACTTCTGATTGTGTGATACTGAAACGCTAATAGGCTTTCCTGCAACACTGTCATTGTCTGCAACACCCACTTTCTGAGCATGCAACTTGTGCAAATTCAAGAACTTAGGAATATAACCATGTGTTTAAGGATGTATTAGGCTCAACCACATACATACCTTTGATGAGAGTCCCAGTGACCAGTTTGTGAAGGGTCACAGCAAACTTGACAAGTCCTTGTTTGCAGCGTTTTGCACACCCTGTCATCTTGACAGTGACCCGGGATGCAGCAGGCTGAGCAGGGCCAGAGCAGGACAGGGGTTTCCAGGTCCAAGTCAGCACCACCAGTAGCAGCACCCTCAGATCAATACAACTTCTTCTGGCGCAGTATATGTATCCAACACCAGCAAAAGGAGCAGAAGAAAGAGGCTTACTACGACGCTTTTTGTCCTCCTAAGCTGGAGGGGAAAGGAGAAATGGTGATCTCCCTCTGTTCCCTGCTTTCCCTTCCCCCGCTCTTTCTTTGCCTTCTCCAGCTCACCTCTGTGTGTGTCCAAATTAGTGAGATGTGCATTTAGTGAGAGTGAGAAAGAGAGGGAAGAGAGAGAGAGAGAGAGAGAGAGAGAGAGAAAGCAGGTGTGCTGAAGAAGTAAAATTTGTTGTCCGAGTAAGACGACTGTCTTATTAGAGATTCTCTTACATTCCAAGTTTCTGAGAAACTTCCTTCTGCCGACAGCCTGTGGCGTTGCAGTAATGAAGCAGTCTCGTGAACTCTTCTTTGCTTTCTCTCTCCTTCTTCTTCCTCTTTTCTTTCCACCTCTTTATCAAATGCGTTCCCCTTTAAGTGGGGAAGCAGCAATCCACTTTCAGCACCGGTGACAATGGACAGCTCCCCACCACGCACACCAAACACGCTAAGCTTGTTCTGCTTCCTTCTGTGGGCAAACACACGCTAACATACACATACACTCCTCCTTCAACCCCTCCCACAACCCTCAGAACACATGAAGGCACTTGGTCTTCGTCCGCTGATGAAATGAGCTTTGTCTATTATGACTGTTCCTCTGCAAACACCAGATTCAGCATTTATAAATGTTATCACCAAAATTACAAATAGAAATACTCTGTGATTTTAAAAGGTATTTAACTTGACTGTGTTTAACATTTTATTTTTTTTAGCTGTCTTTTATATTTTCTAACTAATATTATTTTTGCTTTTACTCATTACATGTAAATTTAAGTGGATTTCCACATTTAAAAACCAAATAAACAACATGTAATAGAGTCATCCCTCCTGTCAGCTGCCATGGAGCTGTCACAGGTCAACATTCATCCAATCTAGTCTATGTCTTTTCTTGAAGCCCATCCCAGCTGAAATGGGCTGAGAGAACTTCTGTGAATAGGAGGAAACAGAAGTATCTGTCAAAAAAGTCATGCAGAAATGATGCCCTACTCTGACCTGCCAAAAAAGTAGTAACACCAGTATCTAAAAATATTCTGCAAAGAAAAATCCTG
>VVHJ01052615.1:51745-62316 GCA_015107715.1 Tylochromis polylepis
AAAAAGATATATATATATATATATATATATATATATATATATATATATATATATATATATATATATATATATATAATGAAAAAATACACTTCAAATTTAAAATGTAAGCAAGTTTAATCTTGATGTTTTATGTCTCAGCCTTTACACAAGCTTTTATTCTATTGATTCCTTTGACCTCAATCACAACTCATCAATAGGTTTCCAGCCAGACAGTGAGCATGCTAATCAATCAATCCACTTGTACTTAACAATAATTGTCACGGATCACATGCTTTTGACCGTTGACATGGCCCCTGATTCATCCTTACTACACTTTGCATCACACTATCATTGTCATCATCATTATAGGAATCTGGCACATAACTCAAGAGAGATGACAAGACTAAAACAGAGAGGAAAAGATGGAAAAAAAGAGGAGCACATGGGAGAGAAAGAGAAGGCAGGGAGATAATCTTGTAATGTCTTTCTGGGCTATATTTGGCTCCAAATCATGTATGGCTACTGGATCAATGACTGGAATGTAAAATACTGAACAAACAACAATAACAGCAAAGGGATGGGGGGTGAAGAGAGGAGAAATGAAGAAATAGATACAAACAGACACCTATGGGGGGAGAAGGCAAGCAATGAAACAATAAAAATGCTAATGAAAGGAATAAAAACAGAAGAAATAGGGAGAATTGATGAAAGAGATGTGGAATGAGCTAGGGACTTTGCCAAGAGATGGAAGAGGGGAGCTGTTAGCAGGAGGCAGGATGTAAAACTCAATGTCCCGTACAATCTCAGGGTTATTTGCTATCAAACTGAAAGGGTCTGAGAGGACTGGGATCGATACTTATCTTCAGGTTCAAAATGTTCTGGTTCACACTTTCTGAAAGCAGTGGAGGGTGGGATGTAAAAAACTGACATGAGAGCAGAGAGAAAGAAAAAGAAGGAAGAGAGGAGGGGTGGAAGGAATAAAAGCAGGTAAAAAGGCTAAGCTGAGAAGAAGGAGGAGGAGGACGAGGAGGAGGTGGGGGGATTGTTTTCTCAGGCACCACCACTGTTTCGGCTATTAAGCATGAAGGAGATTACTGTGTTGGAGAATTTGCATAAACATGCTTCTCTATTACCGCCCCCATTGTTCATGATTAATGAGATTAGGGTTGCCTTTGCGCACAGATTCAAGGATGTAATAGCAGCTAATTGCTTGTCTCTTCCCAAATTAGAAGTTGCCTTGTTTGATGTTTGTTTCAACATGGATTCACTCAAAGTGATGGAGCTCTTGTTTCTTTGCCTAGGAGAGAAAATGTACCTGATAGGCACTGTGGATGATAAAGAAGAGGAGAAAATTGAAAGGGAAGTAGAGTGGAGGAGAGAAGAGAAAAATCTGGCTTGAAGACAGAGTTTCATGATCCACAGTGGCAATAAAGCACCTCAAAATGAACTCAGAAAGGAACGAAAATGCTGAAGAAAAGACACCAGGGTAGTAATATACTGCTTATTTGAGAAAATGGTAAAGATGTGACTAGAAAATGAAAATGGTTTGCAAGCAGCTGGGAAGAAATAGAGATGCATAAAGAAAGTCAGTAAACAGATCTGAGAGTGGCCACAGGTATGCAAATGACACACTGGAAAAAGCTAAAAGAAAGAGAAGAAATATAAGAGATGGAAGCAGTGAAGTGAAAAGAAAAGAGGAAAAAGAGGGCACTATAAGGGAGATGAGACAGCAAGAGGAGGTGGAGATGGGCAGAAAAATGAGCAAGACAAAAAGAGAGGAGATTGCTTTGAATGCTGTAGATCTGTCAGAATTGAATCAGAGGCGGCCAGCTGTAAGCTCTGATAGTGCTTTGCCTCTAAATATACCGGGCTGTGAGATGGACTGATAGGGCCACAACAACAGACACAACAGAAAATAAAGCAGGCTTTCCAACCCATGACTGAAGAGAAATGTGATGCAAAATGCCACATACGTGTGTCCACAAAGAATTACCTCTTAGCAGTCTGCGATTTTGTGTGATGACAGTTTTAGAATATGTAAGTGTGTTTGCATAATATGACAATATCCATGCAAGTTCCAGCGTTGCCAACCCTCATGCCTGCATTGGCATACCCATTTAACAGGGTTGATATCACATCCACATTTGCTGCTGCTGCACGGCAACTCGACTAAACAGCCTTAAGCATCAAGACCCATCTGCCCTGACACAGCAGCAGAAGTAACCCTGCTTTTAGAGCTCATCTTTGGGTGTGAGCGGCAAATGCTGCCCTGAAGGTTTGGAAGTCGACTCCAAACCACCACCCCACTCCGGCCCCAGACACTCAGGGTGTCAGTGGCAGTTATGGAGTGACAACGTCCCCTCTGGGCGAAATTACAACCTCAACACACCATCCCTCCTCTCCTCTTTCTTTTCTTTGGCTCCTTTTCCAGGAAACCCCCCTCAAGACATTCTGCTGATGACAACTGTTTGTCAGCATCACTGCATGTACACATGCATGGGTTAGGACACACTTATGTACACACACAGTCCTGCAAAAAGGAAATATCCCCTGCAGAGCTCTCTCTCTCTCACGTACACACACACAAATACACACAGGGAGAGAGAGAAAGCTCCAGATGTGTCTTTAAGCATCACTATAGAATATTCTTGCAGAAAGCTTGAGCCCAGCCGTCTCTGTTATTGACACCCCTGAGACCAGTCATGCATTCACACTTTTTAATCTGTAGCTCCTCTCCACCCATCTCCCTCCACCATTCCATCTCTGTAAACTCCATGTTGGCCTCCAGGGGATGAGTCAGTGCTTAGGTGGGCTTCGTTAAGCTTAAGCATGAAAAATGGATCAACAGAGAGGTCATTACCTCATGTAAATATGACCATAGACCCACACCATTACTCTGAGCCTTTGCATCATGTATGTTGGAGACTGTGTTAATAATGAAGGTGAGTCTCCCTGGAGAGGGTATGGGCAGTCCTGCTCATACCCTCCAGCTTCTTTAATTCAAAGGCAAGTTGTATAAAAGTATCTGCAATGCAGTTTCCATTTAAGCTTCTTTAGTTGGTGCACTGCAGGACTTCAGTAGACCACGTTCATCTAGGAGTTGAGGCAAAAATAGCCATCCAGGAGGCAACTGTAATGGGCCTAACATGCAATACAGCAAATATGCCCCCCAGTATTTTCTGAAGAAAAATGATATCAGCTGAATGATATGAATTCTGTTTTGATGCATGGAAACAAAACCTGCATGCATTCTGCAAACTTAAACTGTACACACAAACCCCAAATGTATTTCCACTCACCACTTTCAAATTATCTAAGTTTTATTGTGCTATAATTAATCATTATTGCTATATTGTTCATACACCACACCTGTGTACCTGGCCCTGCACTCTGTGATAGCTTGGGCAGGAAGCAACCATCCCCCAGACCATCCACACCCTCCAAACCTAAGTTTGATAAGCAGTTAAAATAATTAGGTTTCATACAAAACACATCAATATCTAAAAAATTTATGTCTGTAACTATCTTTCCTACTTCTTAAAGAAAAGTGAAAACTGCCTCAACAAGGTTATCAAATTTCAAGAAATTCCTAAAATGTGCTTTCCATTCATCTTCCTAACTGCTTATTTAATTCAGGGTGGGTGGAAATACTCTCTGGACAGGTCAACATTCAATCACAGGGCTAACACCAAGAAACAGACAACCATTCACACCTACAGCCAATTTAGAAGCACCAGTTAATCTGAAAAGCATGTCTTTGGGAGGAAGCTGGAGTACAAGGAGAAGAAGCTTCAACAATGGCCAGAAAAGCCTTGTTTAACAAACTCAATGATACTGAGTTATTCAAAGGCTTTGTTAGTGCAGGAATAGCTTGCAGTACTACGGTAAAGTATTCATTGTTGCACTAATTTAAACTAATACAGAGCACACTGTGTTGTCCATGCTTGCTGTAATGTTAGGTTAAAGATTGTATTTAAGTTAAATATGCTCTTTGGTTTCTACTATTATACTGGATGAGGGTTTGAAAGGAGCCATAAAAGTGCATGTAACATCTGCTTATGTAATGTAAAATGCAGTTGGCTTAATCAGCAAAACCCCTGACAACAGCGAAATTAAAAATGAGCATGTGAAATGAATTAAAAAATATGAACTAAAAGTTGAAATAAATATAAAAACACAAGTCTTAAAGTTACCCTTGGTGGAATTTTTTTAAAGACACTGCTCCATTCACTCAGTGCAAACAAAGACACAGTCCCCCCCACCTCCCTTCACCCAGCACTATTTCTGCTGAGCATGAGCGATAACATTCTCAGAGGAGCTTCCAAATCTGCCGACTACAGCAGGTGAATGTTTGGCACCTTGCTGCCCCTAAATGCTTCATTTTTTGGTGTTGTGTCTGGATTGTAGTGAGCAAGGAAAGCAGTTAGATGTGTCAGGCAACTTCAGCCTTTCTCTGTGTGCACATCAGCATCATCCATTCCATTAAATCTCTGGTGAAAGCTGCTGTCAGATTTATACATACATACACACACACAGTAATGAGTAAGAGCAACTTAGCCAACATAACGATGGTTTCAGTGCCTGCCATCTAGTGTTCACTGGGGGGAAAGATTACTACAAGCCTGATCAGTGAAGCTTGCCGTTCTGGAATAATCGCATAGCTCCAAAATATCTCATGTAATAATCCAGTAGGTTTTTTAATGGTTTATTTAATTCAACTCCCAGCCACTGAGGGAACATTAAAGACTTCAATTTACCAGAGAAACTGGAAATCATTTAATTCAGAGATGTGTCATACGTTTTGAATTCTAAAACCAAAACTGTACATGCACAGACAGACAGACAGAGAGTAAAGATAGACTGTATATAAACATTTATTCTCTGCACAGCTGTAAGGAATCAATGGGAAAACAATATTATCAATTACTGATAGAAAAATACCTTTGCTGCACCATGATCACTCTGCACCCGTACATTAAGTTAATAGTAAAAAGAACATAGCATGTGTGTTATAGTTTTAAAAAAATCAATGCAAGCGTGCAAACATGACATCTATTAGGTATGAAAGTGTCACTCATACAAAAAGACATACAGTGTGTGGTATATTGGCATAATTTTTTTATAATCTCTACAAAAAAATATCAGTGATAATCTCTTCTTTAAAATTTCTTCTTCTAGATTTCAATACTGATTGTGTGCAAATTTTTCAAACTTAAACAACATCTGCCGTTTGTGATTAAAGAAGTCCTGTAGACCTATGAGGAGAAGGAAACAGAGAAGTCTTTGGAGTGAAACATCTTTTCACATATTTGGCTTCGTGTGTAAAAATCAAGTACTGTGAACTTCGTGTACAAGGTTGTGTCAGCACATTTTACAGTGTGTGTTGCTGTCGAAAAGGCTTTTCAAATACTTCATGTCCCTTTAGGCAGCTGCTCAGGTCCACAGTCCACAGAGACAGTAATATGACAAGCAGTGTGACACATTATCTCCCCATGTTTAACACAGTGTAAAAGTGCAGCAGAAGCAGACATCCCTCTGTCATTTTTATGTCTTGTTTTGACCAGTGTTAGTAAATGTTGGTGTCACAGGCAGCGTTTTACAGTGTGATTCAGCTTGGCTTCATAAACATTTGCACTTAGCAGTTTTTCATGAGCACAACGTCTCACTCATTTAAGAAGTCCAGCAGATAAGACTGTAAAACAGAAACGTCCTCCAACGAGGATCGACCTGCTTTTACATGCAGATTAACTCTGAAAGCCGAGGCAGGGATCTTACACAGTATTTTGTATGACATCTTTAGTTCATCATTTCAAGGTTTAGTGGCCAACCACAGGTCACTGCATTTTCATAGGCTGGCAATAACTGTGTGACAGGAGGTTTTTCTGATTGGTTGACCTGAGCCTGACGTGGAGCAGTTATCCAGCAGTGTGGCTGTGTCTCAGTCGAGGCGGAGGTGAGGGCGCTCCCTCAGAGGCCTGCAGATATAGATGTTTCTGCGCTGAAGGGCGGACGGACACACACACACACACACACACACACACACACACACACACACACACACACACACACAGACAGGACACGCAGGACAGAAAGAAATTAGATTATCACAGTATAGTCTGAAACTTTTTAGTGGTATATTGCGGTAACACGCAGGACACAGGAGAAAAATACTTTATTTAACTGAATTTTGTTGTTCTTCAAATGTGAACACTGTACCACAAGAAAATGAAAACATGCATGGCAAAAATTATATATACTGCTCAAAAAAATTAAAGGAACACTTTTTTATTAGAGTATATCATCAAGTCAAATTAAACGTCTGGTCAGTTAAGTAGCACAGGGGGTTGTTAATCAGTTTCAGCTGGTGCATTAGAGGCACAACAATGAGAGAACCCCCAAAACAGGAATGGTTTTATAGGTGGAGGTCACTGATGTTTTTCCCCTCCTCATCTTTTCTGACTGTTTGTCAACTAGTTTTACATTAAGCTGGGGTCAGTGATGGTCTGGGGAGCCATATCCATGAAGGGACGCACAGACATCTGAAGGCTAAGCAACAGCATCCTGACTGCCATTATGTATCAGGAAGAAATCTTTGGACCTATTTAGATCCTACGCTTGTGCAGTGGGTCCTGGTTTCCCCTGGTGCACAAACAGGCCTCATGTGGTGGAAGTATACATGCAGTTCCTGAGGATGAAGGAACTGATACCATTGACCCTACCCCATGCTCGCCTGACCAAAATACAGTAGAACATTGGACGTTATTTTTTCCATAATTTAACGCCACCAGCTCGCACCTCAGACTGTCCTTGAGCTCAGTGATGCCGGCCCAGATGTGGGAGGAGATCCCCTGGGTCACCATCAGCCCCAAAGTTGTCAGGCATGCATACAAGCACATGGGGGCCAAACTACTGAGTGCCATTTTGAGTTGCTACAATGAAATTTTGGCAAAATAGACTAGCCTGCCACATTATTTCTTTACTTTCGTTATTTTCCAGGTGTCTTTGAATTCAGCCCTCTGTAGGTTAATAATGTTCATTTCACTACAGACATACAACATGATTTTTTTCCCATTGAGATCTGACGTGTTTTCAAAGTGATGTGCTTTAATTTTTTTAAGCAGTGGACATAATTAGGTTACAAATCCAGCTATAGTGCATAAAACAATCACTAACACTAATGGCACAAACTCACGATTCAGAGTTTGGGCCTCGTGAGGAAGGTTTTCATTGAGAATCTGCAGTATTTCTACAGAAATTAAAAAAAGTAAATGTAAAAAACACTAGACATATTAATATGTAAACCTGGTGAAAACAGGTATAATAATCTTTGGACCAACCTGCTGATCTGAGTGTCTCTGTGGCTTCACTGTGGATCTGTTCTAACTGACGTCCGATACACGGTGTGTACACTATCTGAACTAAGTCCATTAGATCCCAGTGTCTGCACACTGATGTGGACAGGGACACTCAGGTCGATATTCTCAAGAATACACTGCACAGACAGAAACAAGACTTACTTTGCGTGCCCTGCTTTAATTAATACTTTGATTTATGTATTTATCATAACAGGATGGATACCTTGGTGCACGCTGAACTCATGACAGATTTGTGAAAGTCCCCATCAACATACACCTGAGAGATAACAAGACATAATGAGTACAGGAAAAACACATAAACAGGAAGATAATCCTATGTATTGTTTACCTACCCTGTAGCCGTACACAAACGTGCCATTACTGCAGCCCAGCTCATCGAGTGGTGGTCTCTCCCAACCAATCATGAGGCTGCTCTGGCCCACTGTTTTGATGACCTCAACAGAACAAACCTCAGCTGGAGCTTCTGGAGGGGATTGGACACAGGAAAGTCAAGCACAGTTATGCTCTCTGCTGATTTTATTATTCACTAGTTATTACTAAACCACACGAAAACAAACAAAGATAACAGGACCAGAATTTACTATTAGTTTACTGAACAGTACCTGACTTGGGTCTTTTTCCTAGACGAGCGGTGAATTTTGTGGCAAACTTGTTCGATCTCTCAGGAGAGCAGTGAGACAGCTGATAGGACTGAGAAAATTCAGGGGTAGCACCATCCATTTTAGAAGTCATGTCAAAAGTTGTAACTTCAGGGGCAGTTGATAGTTGAGGGGCAGTTGCATCTGAGGGAGTGGCTTTTGGATTAGTAACATCAGAGTCAAAGGTGGCGGCCCTCTGTATAGAAGCTTTATGTGCAGCACAAGATACATCAGGGACTGCTGTGATTTTCTTTGTCATTTTTGAGGATAATGTTTCATTAGTGCCACCACTTAAAATGGATTTGGCATTGTTTGCATCCAGGGTGGAAAAAGTAAAGTTAGAAGATCTAGAAAGAGCAGACGCTGTTTTAGATGTGTCTGCTTTAAGGTGACGGTTAGTAAAGATGCCGGGACTGAATGTGGCATTAAGTGATCTAGATGCAACTGCTTCAAAAAGTGTCGGTGACTTGTTAGTAGCAACTGGTTTAGTTGTTACTACTGGAGTGTGTGCAGCATGGCTCAAAGCAGTGCTGACTGTGCGAGAGTTGATCTGAGGATTATTGAAACTCAAGCTCAGCTTCTTAGTATGAGAGGCTTTGTTCAGGTCTGCAGGAGCTGACAGTGATGGACTCCTCCTGGGCTCCTGTCCTCTTCCTCTGCTCTCTGGAGCCTTGGGATGTAGACAGATAATAGAATTCATTAGATATATAAGACCTGATATGATTTGACCTACCTTACTTTACATGGAAATACCTTCAAAGGACAAATTGGCATGTAGAGTAGAGTGGCTTATATTTCATATCAGAAAAAAAGCAAAAATCTATAATCAACCTTTGTGTATAACTCAGCACTAACCTATATCTTTGTTACTCTATGTTAAAAACTCCTAAGTGTACCTCAAAGCTGCTCCTCAGGGTCTTCTGTAGCTGTTCATGGAGGTTAAGGATCTTCTCGGGACTACTCAGCCTCCTCCTTGGACTGCCAAAGGAGACAGAGGAGGAAATGGTAGGACTCAACAAGTATCCAGTCACACTGGTGGGACAGAGGGAGGACTTCTCTTTCTTTAAGTCCAGATGATGAAACCCAAATTTCTCTGGTTGACTGGCTGTTTGGGGCAGTCCACTGGCAGAAGGAGACAGCTGTGGTGGGATCGAGAATAGACTCTCTTAGACTTTCATCGAGTCTAAAATTTCTGATGTAAAGTACAGTTTGTTTGATATTTTAACCATTGGCACGCTGAGGTAAGGTTAGCATTCCTCAACAAAAATAGCTCATTTGCTACTTTATTCATGAGTTTTGCTCTATGAAAATGATCTGTCACTGTGAAAACATAAGACAGACATATTTTTCTGTAAAGGAGTGAAGCACAGTGAGAATAAATGCAGGCCTGGCAGAAAAAAAATACAATACATAACATAACATAGAAATCTGGAACTGAGGTTATGTTATTTTTTATGAGAATAGTTTAAAAAATATTACAAATTAAAGTTTTAAATTAAACTTTTGAAATAACTGTATACATGTTTGAATTTATATTTATTTGCATTGTCTCACCTGCGCTGTATCGGTGATCTCACACTCGTTCGGTGGAACAACAGGTGACGCTGACACCTGGACGGTGGCTTGCTCTTGCACTGGTGAGGATGGCACAGATGAGTTGGCATCTTTCTTTAGTGATCCTGTTTGTACAGGTGTGAATTCACCACTGCAGTCTTGATGACTTGCTGAAGATTCAGTGGAAACTCTGGAAATTTCTATCCCTCTGCCCTCTACTCCAGCTTCAGGCGTGACTCCAGTTTGTTGGTGCTTTTTTACAGAGGTGGATACAACCGGGCAGGTCCGTTCAGGTATGAATTCACTTGTGCAGCCTTTATATTTTGAACTAAATTCAGGAGTAAACCCACTAGTGTAATCCTGCGTCTTTGTGTTATTTTCCAAAGTGAACGCTGCAGTGTACTCCTGCAGAGCGGCATCGCTGAGCAGATGCTCGACCTGCTGTGTGAGGTAGGGGTTCATACAGCCTTGTCTCTGCAAGATCTTCATCATCTGATCTAATAAGCTGTTCCTCTCCTGACACTTCACCACTAGGCAAGACAGCTTGGCCTGTTATTGGACATAATACCTGACAGTCAGAACGAACCACTGAAAACTGTTGAGCAGAACCTGAACATAAATCTAGTCTTTATTTCCTCACCTTTAAAGGCGGTATATCCTGGTCTGTCTGGCTTTTCCTTTTCAGCAGCGCATCATACTACAAAGCAGTAAAATTAGAAACATGACAACTGTACAATAAGTATGAAAAGAGAACAGTTTATTACTTAAAACTAACTGCAAAACCACACCTGACCCACCTTAGCTCTGATGTCATTGTAACGTGCCCTGAGTGAGACAAGAACAGTACTGATGTCATCCCTGCTGCCCTGTCCTCTTTTCAGAGCTATATACTCCGAGTTCAGCTCCTCTAGAGCGACAGTCTGTGGGGTTTTACACACACACACACACACACACACACACACACACACACACACACACACACACACACACACACACACACACACACACACACACACACCACACA
>VVHJ01052618.1:0-14542 GCA_015107715.1 Tylochromis polylepis
GAAGTGGTCTGTGGTCACCACCTGCAGAACCACTCCTTTATTGGGGATGTCTTGCTAATTGCCTATAATTTCCACCTGTTTTCTTTTCCATTTGCACAACACCATGTGAAATTGATTGACAATCAGTGTTGCTTCCTAAGTGGACAGTTTGATTTCACAGAAGTGTGATTGACTTGGAGTTACATTGTGTTGTTTAAGTGTTCCCTTTATATTTTTTTGAGCAGTGTATATTTGCCCACTTCCTGATTGCTTTCTGATTTGTCACACTTACATGTTTCAGATCATCACACAAATTTTGATATTAGACAAAGATAACCAGAGTGAAAACAAAGTGTAGTTTTTAAATGATAATTTCATTTGTTAAGGGAAAACAAGTTATCCGAACCTACCAAAGCATGGATTTACTGTGATTAACCACTTTTTTTGGAAAGTTAAGTTCAGTTTGAGTAGCCATACCCAGGCCTGATTACTGGCAGACCTGTTGAATCAAGTAATCACTTAAATAAAACCTGCCTGACAAAGTGAAAGAGACTAAAAGATCTCTGAAAAACAAAATCATTGACATCTGTCAGTCTGGAAAGGATTACAAAGCCATTTCTAAGGCTTTGGAACTCCAAGGAACCGCAGTGAGAACCATTAACCACAAATGGAGAAAACTTTACACGCGATGAATCTTCATAGGAGTGGCTGGCCTATCAAAATTACTCCAAGAGCACATTGATGACTCATCCAGGAGGTCACAAAAGAACCCAGAACAACATTTAAAGAAATGCAGGCTTCACTTGCCTCAATTAAGGTTAGAGTTCATGATTTAACAATAAGAAAGAGACTGGGAGAGTTCCTAGACAAAAATCACTGCTGACCAAAAAGAACACAAAGGCTTGTCTCACATTTGCCAAAAAACATCCTGATGATCCCCAAGAGTTTTGGGAAAATATTCTGTGAACTGATGAGACAAAAGTTAAACTGTTTGGAAGGTTTGAGTCCTGTTACATCTGCCGTAAAACTAACACAGCAATTCATAAAAACATCATATCAACAGTGAAACATGGTGGTGGTAGTGTGATGATCTAGGGTTGCTTTGTTGCTTCAGGACCTGGGTGGCTTGCTGTAACTGATGGCACAAAAACTGTGATGAAATCAGGTTCATCACATTTCTTGGTCTTTCTGTCTGATGTTACCACTGACATGGTAACATCGGATATTAAATATGTGTACACATACACAAAGAAGAATAAATGTGGACAAGGTGAAAATAAAGAGATCTGGAAGTGACAAATATACCTGCTGCTAAACTGATGGTAAACATGTGCACCTCATTACTGGACCTCGGTGTTGGTATGTGTGCATTTCCCTTGATGCTGGGTTTAAAAAATGGCAGGTTTGATTTTTGTGAAGGAGTTGCTCTCATGACTCATCCAGTGATGTCACTCCCTGGCGAATGAGTGGCATGCAGTCTGTTGACGTCACATTTTCAGTTTGTTTGGAACCCCAACTGAGTAGGTACTAAAAGTACCTGGTACCAGGTACTACCACCTAATGGAAAACCCCAGTCGAGCAGAGCCAAGTAGATACTAGTGGAAAAGAGGCTAAAATGTCTTCAGGTTATTAACTTGAATTAGATCGCTTGCAAATTTAGCCATTGAATCCCAACATGTAGTGGTACAAGAAGAAAAATGACAAATACAAGGCATCTCAGTCATAGTCTAGTAGTGACGTAGTTTCCATTTTACTAAGCTTGAGCTTTGAACCCAAAGACTGATCAAAGATGATCATCAAAAGAAGAGACTAGAGAGAACCAGCTGCAAAATGTGCAACCAACAGTGGGGAAACGGAAAGCCGCTGAGACCATGAAAAGAAAAGGCCTTGACTTTTCACACTCGCACACTGATGTTCTTGTCTTCCTATGACGACATCTCCCATCCCAAGATGATCCACTTAATCAGTGGTTTCTTTGTAAGCAGGCCAAATCAATTCATAATCTGGCTATATGTAAACACTGACTCGCTTTCTCTGGTTGACACAGTGAGACGATGCAAAATACGGTCGTCATTCGCACGTGTCTGAAAAAAGGAAATATGTAGGATGACTGTTGTTTTGACTCTCAAAGTCAGGGGCGTGTGCTCATATATGGGCGTGTGGCTTGTCTACCTTTGCATGTGCTGCATGACATTGCACATTCGAAAGCAGTTGATGCAATTGGAAAACAAGCACTGGAGATGAAAGAAAATTAGAACAAAGAGGGCGTATTTTTCATCAGTTTTCTTAACTGGATGTTATTATACTCCCCGGATAGCTGGCTAATATGCAGCACGGCTGCTTCTACCCCTGGTGCTCATGATGTTTTACATCCAGAATGACTGAAAGCGCTCATTTACACTGAGGGCAAAGGTCCAAATGGGCTCCAGCTGTTGATCCATTAGCTTCAGAAAGAAACTGTCTGCCTGGTAAATACAGTAAAAGAAATCCGAATCACCAAACTGTGAAAAAAAGTCACAAAACAGGCGCTGGCATTTTCATGCTTGGCAATCTACTGTAATTCTTTCTCTTTGTTCTAAATCAGGCTTTAAACCAAAGGTGATGTTAGGTATTTTGATTTTGTATAGCAATAGGGTAAAAAAAAACTTGTGTGTCAGCTGATGCTGTAAGCAATTTGGGCTATTGAAGAAGAGACTGTGCAAGGTAGACAACCTAAAGGCTCTTGACAATACATTAAAAGTATATATTTCTTTTCTATTTAACTACTTCTGATGTTTGGGAACACCTGGAGTTTAGTGATGACAACATGGTGGTGTCCCTGCTTTTTGCAGATGATGTTATCTTTTGAGCTTTAATGGAGATTATCTATGTATTAGAGATGTAGATGGATAAGCACCTACATCTCTAAAGGAGGATTTAAGGCATAGGTAGTTATTAACCTTAAGTCCATAGCCTCTAGAAAGGATCTTAAACTACAATATAAGCACACGTTGGTATGGAAAGCTGAGGTTATGTGTCGCCTCATTCTCCCTCCCACCGGGTATTTTAATGTCTCTGGCTTTCACTTATAAATGCTTCAAATGGCCCATTTGGCATTTGAAAGAGCAACAAGCATTTGAGAACACTGATTTTTTTTTTTAATTTTTAAAAAAAATTGTACTTTATTAGCCTAATGTACTCATAGGCCAACCATATTCCATGACCTCAAACACATACTTAATGATTGCAGTCCACAAGGGGGGATAACTTAAAATATGATATGATATATATATATATAGATATAGATATAGATATAGATATAGATATAGATATATAGATATAGATATAGATATAGATATAGATATATATATATAGATATAGATATAGATATAGATATATATATATATATATATCCCAGTGTAAATCAGAGAATCATATGGCATGATGCAGCTACACAGAATACAAAATTAGAGCAATTACCAAACTGCGAAGGTATTGATGTATTAATTGATAGAGAATGATATGTGGAAACTAGAAGGTAGGGACATTTATGGCACAAAGAAAAAATCAGAGGAGACTCCAAGCATAACAAGGAAGGACATGGCTTCAACATCAAGTAGTGGCCATGGAGATAAACAACACCGGGGCTACTACAACACCAAAGTGGAGAAACATCAGGGGGAGAATGATTAAGACATTTACATTACAACTAGCTTCCTAAATTTAGTATGCATGATCATTTGTTATTTTTAACTGAAAAGTTCCTTTAAGTATAATTCCTCCCCACAAGCCTATTTCTCTGACAGTTCTCCTCTCTGATGTACTGTGTCCTCCGGAGTACCGCTGAATCAGCGTGGGAAAGAGCTTTTGCTGCAGCAGCTAACTTTACCCAGCGAAGTCACATAATCTATGTTGTATGGTTTCAGCAAATTGCATCGCTGGAGGGCAAGAGGAAGGTGCTGGGAGGTGAGAGTGAGTGAGGAAGCAAGGGATGCAGGAAAGGAGGACAAACAGGCCTTCATTTGTTACTGTTCCAAGTAACTTTTTGCCCTCCCCATGCGTTGTAAGAAAAACCTTGTATTTAGTTGCTTTCCTTCTCTCCCATCTTTGTCTTCATGTTTCTGTCACATCCCCGCCCTGTGAGTCTTTGCATTATTTGTCACGCTGTAGTGTCTCTTACTCGGTTTAACGTGGTCTCTGAAGATGAATTCATCCCACCTTGAGCTATTGCTCGCTTTGATGTGACAGTGCTCGGCAGCACAGAGAGAGGAAGAAAGCTGAGCTGTGAGGTTTTAGTGTTGCGCAATCCTCCTCTTCCTTGCATTCTGCATCATCATCACAAGTGACCCACTTATCCGTGCACTCCCCATCTCCCTGTATCTTATTATCGCCTCTTATATATTGTAATTAGCAGTCTCATACATGGTCTCTTTTGTTTCTTTTCATATTTTTACTGCCTGTTTCCCCTTCCTTTCATCTTTGCGTGGTTGCTAATTTAACACAGGCCTACATCTCTCGTGTTTGTATTAGTATTTTTTTATTTGTCAGGGAAAATTTACAAGGCCATTAGTCTCCTAAGAGAAGAGATGTACCAGATTTAGGTGCTAGCTAATTTCCATCCGCATTCTCTGGGCAGGTCAGACAACAATAAAACAATTTAATGACATCATCAAGGGAGAAATGATATTCATACAAATGAAACAAACAAGTGCATTTGTTATTTCACTGGTCTAATGTTTGCTTATTCTCCTTCTCTGTTCTTCTCTTTTGACACGTCTCCTTGTTTACAATAGAGGGTGAAGGTTTTAGCATCTCTGCACGATTAAAACTCTTCCTGCGTTCTTCCTTTCCCACCATCTCTTCCTGTCAGTCTCTGTTATAAGCACTGTATCACATGCATACAGAGCAGTGATTAAAGAAGAGGCGGTGGTATTATCTTATTTACCACATAACTCCTCTTTCAAACCAGTTGAGCCCGTGTTTGTGTGGTTAATATCGGCTAACACATGAGAAAGATCAGTCAATGTCAGCCACGTTTTTGCACGTGTTACTGATGCTCGGTTTTAGTTACCCACTGAAGGTGGAGACTGAACATTGTTGAGCTCTTTGCACTGCAGCAGATCTATGTCTCTCTCTCTCTCTCTCTCACTCTCTTTCTTTTACACACACATGCACACTGAAGATTATGATCCTCCAGGTAAAATGTCTCTTTGCGATGATGTAACAGCACTATAATAATCAGTGGCACTATTTCTTCATAACGCCACCTTCATAGCTTGAATTCAAGCTAGCAAACTGGAAGATCCAGACCTGCACGGTGAGGTTTCATGTGGCCCAAGGGGGTAGCTGATCTTGCACTCCAGCTGCTAAGTTCCTCTGTAAGCGTTTTTTGCTGCTGGCTGCGTAAATATCTTCGAGTGCTTATCGTCTGTGAGTTTGATTCTGTTGTTTTACCTTAGAATATTTCCATTTCAGAGAAGATTATGGTTGAAAATACGTTCAGCTGTTATCCATTATCAGATGCCACTACACATAAAGACTTGACTGAAGTGTTTAATGAGGCAGCGGAACCACACTGACAATCTGTGATACAGAAAGTCAAATCAGACTGACCGGGAGGATATGCATATGTTGCAAGACTGGTCTGCTGAATCACACCAGGGTACGTGAATATGTCATGCTTCTGCTTTATTGCAGAGTCGTGGCAGGTTTTCAGGGACAATCATGTGTTGTTTCTTGGATGAACTGAAAGCTACCTTGCTGACACATTACCTCGCTCAGCTAAGGCAGTCATGAAAGGTCATGTGCCACTCCTCAAACAGAATATTTCTGAAGTGAAACAACATTCGATCGCGGTTTTATGTGACTCATTAATTATGTCTTCAAGTAGCCTTTGCCTCCGTCCAATGTAACTGGTAGTTCTAGTTCATACAAGTGGGCCATGAATAGGAATAATTATGAATCACTTGGCTGAGTGAAGCGATTGCCCATAACATAGAGTTTAACTCTTTGTTCGCAGACAACATTTCAATAAAGTCTGAATAGAGTTTGCATTGAGTCGTGGGGTTGGGCCGCTTACATTAGCTTTGATTCACCTCATTGCAGATGAAACAGACTGAAAACGCTGCTGGCTGTTTAGCTGTCGGTGAATATGAGTCTGGCAGACATGCATGCCTCACTTTGTCTGCATTTCTGCACGCAGCAAACACACACAGGCTGGCAGTGTTGCTCTCTGCTTCTCTCTCGGCCTCTGTTTTGCCTGCTGGCTCTCACACGTCGTCTTCACAGAGTTGCCTTCATTACAACAAACACTGCTCCTTGTTATCTGTTTTTGCACGCACCATCCTCCAAACACAAACTCTTGCTCTCTTTTTCCAGTCATCTTTATATCTCCCTTCTGCATATGCAAACAAAAACCAGCCGTCATCTGTGAGAAATGCTGAATCTAGGCCTCTTGTGCATAAACAGGCGTTCAGTTTTATAGCACTTCCCAGTTTTTTTTTTCACATGTCTGTTTTTGTTTGTTTGTTTCTGCCTGTCACTTTCTGCCATTGTGCCTTTTGTCATTTTGTATGCTGGTTAGATGGAAAATTATATTCCCGGTAGCAGCAGGTGTGACCTTAGCTATTTTAGGCTCTCGATCATCTAGCAGGACAACAGCATCTTCAGTGTGTGTTAGGTGTGAGAGTGGGTTTTTTCCATTCTCGCCATCCACGCAGTGTGTTTAATACACTTAGGGACTGTAACGCAAAGCCCAGTGGTGAATGATTCTCTGTAGAAGATTGATGGTAGCAAAAACTGGCGGCGTGCATGTGCGCATGTTTGTAGGAGCTGGGATTTCGTCGGCGATAGCCTGCAGTCACCCCTGGCGAGCAGGCCGTGTTTTTAGTCATCACCAATCACAGTGACAGGGGGTGACGGACTGCCTGCTGACAAGTGGAATATTCAGGGACACACACACACACCCACACAGAGCATTCAGGGTGAAGCGAGTGATTGATAGTGCCTCACACAGGCAGACAGACAGACAGACTTGTCCTTTGCCCTCAAACATCTTAAGAAGTAGGTCAGTCTGCTAAATTTATGATCCTGACAGGTTTTCACTTTCACACTGTTACTCACTCAAATTCATACATTCATGTTTATAATTAGGTTAAACCAGCAAATCACAGTACACAAACTCATCGGCACTGACCAAGGTCACGATCTCTGCACTCCACTCACACGTCTGAATTTGCAGGTAGCTGTTGTGAGGTGTAAACAACATGACCTTCCAAAGAAGGAGCCATGTTTGATTTGAACCTTCAATAGGTTTCATCTCCACTAAGGCCATGAAACCCAGCCTTTGTGTAAACGTTTAGAGACAACAGCAAGAACATTATTATATTATACTGAACATTCTAAGTTTTCCTTAAAGACCAGCTGAATGGAGTTTTTCTCCACCTACTTTCAGCTTTTAAAAAAAAAAAGAAAAGCAAAACTTACAGAAAGACTGGCAGTGACTTGACCTCTCTTATATGCAGTTGTAAATGCTTAATTTCTATTTTTGATATTTATATGAATTACTGTAATACAACATCACTGTAACCACATCATTGAAACCAGCTGGCTAATATCATGTGGTTCCCCCTTAATACTGCTGCTAAATCTGTGGAGACATGGGCGTGATTCCTGGATGTCTGGCACCATGACGCTGACAGGTTTGCAGGTTTGAGCCTCAATAATGGTATACAGTTACACTAAGGAAAACAGTGGTTGGAGACTTTGGTACCAGTAAAATTATTGCGACTTTGTGCAATAATTTTGCAATCTTGTTGCCTTTTGAAATTGTTGTTTGGAAGGTGAGGGCCAAGCCTGCCACCACTTGCAGTAAGTTTCTGTCTTCAAAGCAACTTTGGTTCACCAAGATGGTGATAAAACAGCAATGAGATGGAATCAGTCTGCTATCAGTTTGGGTCAAGTTGAGAATTGAATGAGAATGAGAATTTGTTTGTGACAATACGGCAACTAACTGTGGTACCTCAGCAAAAATCACAAATCTGTTGCTCAAAGGTATTTATTCTGGGGGATTCTGGATCTGGATGTCAGTGTCCTTTCAGCTTTATCCCTACTGGGGATAAAAAAAAAAAAAACAATTTAGTTTGGACATGGACATGTAGACCATAGCTGGGGAAATTCCAACCAATTAACACAACTTATGCATTGCTTTGCAGCTGGTTGCAGCCTGACTCCAACTGATTGCTGACAATCTCTCTGCATTTCTAAATAAGACAATGATTATTTGCAAACCTTTGCAAATCTGTTTGAGAGTGAGTGCAGTGAGTCTGATGCAGGCTGTGATTGTTTGGAGACAGGCAGCCTCCTACCAAGAGACTCGTGCAAAAACAATTACAATTAAGTAGAATGAGACAATGAGAGTGATGTGACCATTTAGTCTCTGCAACTACCTGCAGAAAAATTATCAGTAGACAACCATTACTTTTTTGTTTTTTCTATGTCCCATTTTTACTGTAGTGTGATGAAGGCTTAAATCAAGCTTATTTTTATGAGTTTTGTCATGTTCGTCAAGCTGCTACTGAGCAGTTTTTGCCCTTTAGGAGTGCCCTCATCAGGAGAGGCGAGTTCGGTCTTCAACAATGTTTTTAAAGTTTCCTAAGAGAACATTCAATAATAAATGTGAAGGAATCAATTGATTACCAAGCCAGTCAGTTATTTCCACTCTAGCTATGAATGTTGCATTGCACATTTAGGAAATAATAATTTTAGACAAATAACTATTCTGATCTTGAGGTTTCAAGCAAACATCAGTGCCTGTGCTTAGCAGGACAGCACAGACAATAACATAATCATCATTTCACCACCTCACATTAACTCAATTTTCTCACTTTTTTTTCTCTTCGTCTAAATTAACTTATCCCTCCACTCCTCTGTCTGAAATAGCTCATCTCCTCTGATGATTTGCATTTGCACACAACCTCCGTTCTGTGGTTCCACCACATACACACTTGTATGCTAATAGGTGGCAGGCTTTGACATATTCTGCCACTTTCCTGGTTTTGCCGCCTTTCTTCTGTTTCCTCAACGAGTGAGGATTTCAGAGCGAGACCCTCAAGCTAAGACATTTCAGAGAAAGAGGTGCTTAAAATGCAGGTTGTGTAAATACCTCTCAAGAGTAAGGCTCAAAGTGGAGTAGCCGTGTGTGTGTGTGTGTGTGTGTGTGTGTGTGTGTGTGTGTGTGTCAAGTGTGTTTGAGCAAATACAGATGAAATATATCAAGCCTGTTTAAGAGTCGGTCAAATTTTGTTGACTGTGTAAATGGGTGCTATGAGGTGACGTTTGTGTATATGTTGCTTAACTAAAACATGAACATTTCTACATTTATCTGCACAGCTAAGATTCACATGAGAAATACCATTTGCACTAGTTCATCAATAGTCAAATGTATGCATATTGTAGCACATTTGCTTCTTGGAATGTACATTTTGTCTTGTAGGCTACTTTCAAAGGTATAATTGTAATCTAATTTCATTCCATGCACATCGAAACACCCACGCAAAACTGAGCGGTGACTGAGCTTTAATGCTGAGAGCTAAAATCAAGCCATCCTTCCATCCTCCCTGTCTCTGTGTCTGAATACCATGCATGCTCGAGGCTTCACCTTACACAAGAGTCCTCTGGGAGGCTTACACAAACACATGCACAACCAAAGAACTAGTCACTTTTATTATTTTTAGTTTCCTGCATAATAATGACAGACATCATCCTATAATTTTATGGAGGACTACTAAGGAATGTTGTTTAGCATATACACCAGGTGAGAAAGGCATTAAGGCTGCAAGTCACATTCACTACAAATCATGGGTTTGACATTGGAGCCTGAGCTGGGAGCTCAGGTAAACCCTACACCCATCACCGGAGTTGAATCTATTCTGATTCTCGCAGGTTGTAGCTCATGTAAATGTATCATAGCATTATAGCTCTCCAGTGTGATGTGTAGTACAGTAATATAGTACAACAGAAAATGAAGATGTTTTCAGTTGCTGTAGAGAAGTCCACATACATTTAAAATCTACTAATTCACATTTTTCAGATTTCCACGTGTCCAAAAGTGACATCCTAGTGGAACTGACTCATTTAAGAGATAACAAGGTAAAACGTCTTGATCCATCAGGCTTGACTTTTTTTCTCTGCTAGATCATCAGCCATTCAGTCACCACCATTGCCAAACTTTGCATTGCTCAGTGAACCTTCGCCAAGACTGTTCAATAAAAAGTGGTCAAAAAGAGCACTGATATGCTATAAGCTCATCAGCTAGCTGTCTCCTAATTTTTATGGGTGGGAAAGACTTTAACAAAAAAATAAATTATTAAGATTTAAATAGTTCAGTGGGTAAGGGTTGGCAAAATCTTGAAATCTGAAAGCCATGGAGAATTGGGTGTTGCCTTTCCATATAAATTACAAACAATTATCTTCACTTACATAACTGCACACTTGGCAGTTGATAGAAGGTGATTGGGGGCATATTTTAATGAACATGTAGTAGATAAAGATTCTTAGTCTTTTATTTATTTATTTAATTTTAATTAATGTGCAAATGCCCAAAATATTCCTCCAGTATCAACAATGTCTTTGTTGATGTTAGAGAAAGATCACAGCTGTGGCAAGTGAAAAGGAAAACACTAATTACAGGTTTAGGACACAAAGTCTTTCCTGTGCAAAAGAGTGCAGTGACCTACATGAGTGTTGGCATTAGTTGTAAATTATAGGGAATAATCGGAAATGGAAATTGTGTATATTCTAGGGATGGTGGGGTGGTGTAGTCACAGATTGTTGCAGTTAATATGGCTGTTGATAAAGGCCACTGCTTGTTTGGAGAAGCTTTGTATATACATGGTCACTTTGGCTTTAAAACCCAAAAGGGAGAATTTGGATGATACATCATGTGGTAGCTGGGAGGGACAGTTTGATCCTCCCTGCGCTGGCCGTGGGTAAATAAAATGAACCAGTGAAACAGGGGACCTTTGAAGTGGCACTGAGCTGAAAACAGCCTCTAACCACTGAACCACTAAATGGACCAACCCAAAGTAAAATGACATTTCCATACAATGCCTGTTTCTAAAAGCTAAATACTACATATGCTCAGCTTGTTTGGAGCTTGGAGTGCAGAGGCTCAGACACACTGTTTGTATAAACTGTGTATAATAAGTGTATAACATTCTTGTTTTCCATTTTAATTTCTTATTTACTCCCTCACATATTTTATGTGCTCATCTTCCACAAGTGTCTCTGCTTGAGCTGCTCAGTAAACCAGAGTTTCTTTGTGTTCCAGGAGGAGGAGATGCCCGAGGTAGAGATAGATATCGATGACCTGCTGGAGGTCAACAGTGATGACGAGAGAGCCAGCAAACTGCAGGTATGTTCTTTAGGCTGCATTTGTAAGTCCTCAGAAAATGCATTGTAATTTCATTTACTAGATGAAATAAGGTGAAAATACGATAAGTGGGGCTATCAGGTAAAATGGGACGTTTATGGTTTAAGCATCTTATCTATTGCATATATTGTATATAGCTTAGCTATAAATACATACAAATATACACTAACATGCACACATGAACACAATTATATGTTATAAGGTAGAGGGTAAAAGAGGTGTGTTGATATCGAAGTGATAGATATTGATGTCAGACTAGTAATGACTAGTCTGACATTCCTCAATGTCAGACTAGTCATTGCAGACAATATTTCAAAAAGAAATGAACAAAGAGAAGACAAGAGGATCAGAAAGTAACAGAAATGCGATAGAAAGGATGTCTTTGAGAGAGGCCAGCACATAGAGTAAGGGGAGATTTAGTTGAGTATAAGAAGACAGATGAGACAGCCTACATTAGCTTTTTGGCCTTTCTTATGAGATCCTATCTGTTTTGGTGTTTTAATGGAATTTAAGTGCATTCGAACATGCACCTTTATATTGTTATTGTTATTGTTATTTTTTTTTTTAATTATCCTGAAATGAATTAAATCTGTTTCATCAGAAATTTCTCTTTTTCACTTTGCTGTTTGACTGGCCCATTTTTGGCCATCAGTCAGCCCATTTTACCTTAACAATCTCAAAAACTATGGGACAGCCCACATTTCAAAACCGTAATATTCTATTAGACCAATAAAAAAAAACATTTTAAAAAAGCAGTTGAACACAGTTAAATGTCATACATTAGGTAGTTGGTTTTTTCTTAGTGTCTGAAGTGATTAACCAGAAAGTGTCCCAGTTTACCTGAGTTCACCCTAGTTGTTCCATAATGGAAACTCTCACCTTAAAGTCAAATTTTCCATGTGACTGTTTTGCATGGTATCCTGTTTCGGTTGGCTCTACTGTATGGTGGATCTGACCTCAAAGACAGACTGATGTCAAACATACATAATTATCAGTCTTTATGTTGTCTAAGTACATTACATTACAGCAGTTGTCCATATCAACAAAAGCAAACCAACCAATCCAACCCAGACAGTGCTGGAAAATGTCCCCTAAACAACTCTCTGTTTTCTCTTTACCAATCTCTACACAGGAATCATTAATAGACTGCTACAAACCAACAGAGGTAAGTCTTCTAGTGGGGCTATTTTTTCCATATCCAGTCCTTGAGATCAATGACCTGAAATTATTGATCCACACATGCAGTATTGAATTTGTAAAGTCACGTTTTCACACCACTATCATCCTGACCTGAATAAAACAAGTGCTAGATAGGCCCAGAAGCTACACAGGACACATACAAGCACACACCATTTTTGTTCACACTGCTGCTTGTTTTTGAGTGTGTGAATGGGTGTGTGCGGGTAAGCTTGCAAGTATCTGGCTTGGGTGAGTTAGGGTAAAGCTATTTTGGTGATTAAAGGTGGTGCAGAGCAATCACATTACCTCTACATACGGCGATCTTGCCCAGCATGGACTGCCCATCTGTCATCTGTGACTGTTTGCATGTGTTTGTGCATGGCATTAAGTCAGCCTGTTGCAAAAATGTCAAGGTCACTGGCATCCGAGATAACAGCAGCGTTCAGCCAGGTTGACAGCTGCTGATACATGTCACACCTACACATCCGTACGCACACACACACACACATTGTAATCCCTTGAGTCTGGAGCAGCCCAGATTCCATTTTGAACACAATCCCGCATAGATGACATGGACTGAGGATAAACAGTGAAAAGCAGAGGCAATGGAGAGAGAAGGTGAATTGTGACAATTGGAAGTAAATGATTGAGAGAGGATGAAAGTAAAAGAATGAGAGCACTGTTAGTGAGAAAATGACAGAGGATGAAAGAAGCTGTTACAAATGGTGGGGGATAGATGAGACGTCTAGATGGAGGAGGAAAAGAAGAGAGTGACAAGAGGAGGGAGGTATCAGTAATTAGGGCACGAGCAGTGTCACCTCTGTTACAATTGTGAGGTTTATATTTAAGCATATTCTCCATCTTAGTCACATCATCACAGACTTTTATAGAACCATTAGGTCAAGATGAGGAATCTTTTTCTTCCATCCTTACTGACTTATTGCCTCATAAACTGGCATTTCCTGTTTGTGACTTAAAAAGCAATACCCATGACTGGGGTTGGCCAGTGTTTGTTTTCTGTTTGGTACAAATTCTTTTTTTTTCCCTTCCTAAAGTACTGTGCCTAAGACTCTAGCCACCCCTCATTTCTTTGTGTTTTGGTGCCAATGAACCACAATCCCTTGTAATTTTTTAAAGTGGTCTTGAACAATAATACTTCAGGCTTTCTGAAGGTCTTTCAAAGTTTTCCTTTGGGAATTGGCTGCTTTTTCACTCATTTTTAGCCCAGTCATTATACCTGACCATCTTCAGAGGAATGTTTTTGGTTTGTTTTTCTGACCCACTTAACACAGACCTATGAATCATCTAAGCATAAAAAAAGCACTGATTCAAGGAATGAATCACTGTTGTGTTTACACATATCAAATAACTTTGCAATTATCTGTTACCATTTTTAATTGTATCTTTAGGACCTGTGTTATCAGGTCATTCGGCAGAGTAAATATGGTTGTATGTATAACCTGTCTTCTGTCAGTTGTACACTGCTCAAAAAAAATAAAGGGAACACAAAAATAAGACATCCCAGATCTGAATGAATGAAATATTCTTATTAAATACTTTGTTCTTTACATAGTTGAATGTGCTGACAACAAAATCACACAAAAATTATCAATGGAAATCAAATGTTGCAACCCATGGAGGTCTGGATTGGGAGTCACACTCAAAATTAAAGTGAAAAACACACTACAGGCTGATCCAACTTTGATGTAATGTCCTTAAAACAAGTCAGAATGAGGCTCAGTAGTGTGTGTGGCCTCCACGTGCCTGTATGACCTCCCTACAACGTCTGGACATGCTCCTGAGGTGGCAGATGGGCTCCTGAGGGATCTCCTCCCAGACCTGGACTAAAGCATCCGCCAACTCCTGGACAGTATGTGGTGCAGTATGTTGGTGGATGGAGCGAGACATGATGTCCCAGATGTGCTCAACTGGATTCAGGTCTGGGGAACGGGCGGGCCAGTCCATAGCATCAAT
>VVHJ01052619.1:0-15524 GCA_015107715.1 Tylochromis polylepis
GTCTTAGAAAATATGAACCGGGTAAGAGCAGATTTATAAAGTGTGAATGTGGGGGGTGAGTAAATGTAGCCCGCTCTGCTGTGTGTTTCAATCAGATTGAGCGGGTGCAAGTGCAGCACATTATTCTCCCCTGCTCTGCATAGCACTGTGCTAGGCTATGTCCTCCTGCTGTATTACTGTGATGTATGACCCAAACGCTACGCTGCGCCACACCACACCGCACACACTCCTAACACACTGTATCAAACACCCTCTGTGGCTTTTTCATTCCACCTGTCAAACAGTTATTCATCTCTGCCTTTCTCCTCTCTGTCTCGGTCCCTCCCTCCCTCACACTTGCTTATCTTTTCACCAACCCCTACATCTCTCTGCCTTACTGTATCCATCACTTTGCTTGGACTTTATGAGCATTCTTATGGTTTTGTTTTCCTCAAAAAGAACACAATATTGCAGATAACTTATTGTGAATGATGCACGTACTGTGCATTATTACACCACATTCTGGCTGCACACATGCCAGGCTTTACTGTTAGGAGCAGAGTGAGTGACATAAATGCGCAATTTAAACAGGATCAAAGCGCTGAGGGTGTTCATCACATTTGTTCACTTTGTGGGGGGGGGGTTCTCTGCCAGCGAAGTGACGACTCGTTCCATTGGCGCAATTTGATTGTATGACAACCAGTGGAAGACAAAGAGGGAATAAAAGAGCCTATTAAGGTCCACAAAGTAAATGTGCACAACAACTTGTCAGCTCAGTCCAGCGTGCTAAGAGATCTGAGGCTTGCTAAGAGTCGGAGGGAAAGAGGTGCAAAGGTTAGGAAATGTAATGTGAGAAAGACAATTAAGGTTTTTATCAGTGAGGCTAATTTATCTCAATGGTATTTAGAGAGGACCGAAAGGAGGGAGGCTGCTGGAGGGAAAAGCAGAAAGAAAAAGGCTGTCAAACCTATTCCCACCAACTGCAGCTGTTTTCATTATCTATGGCTGTTAGCTACAGAGACACTTAATTAGGCAGTAGGTTGTGTGCTATTGCTCTGTCAGCATCTATTATTTTTTATTTATGCTATCACTGAAACGCAAAAAAGATGAGAGGTCATGGTTGCTTTTGTGCTAAAGACATTTCTGACTTCTGCTTACATCTATGTAGAAAAACACATACATCCCAAGTAAACGATTTCAATCCTGTTACAAACCATGAATATGGGTGTAAATATATTGTAGTTTGAGAGGTGGAATCCCTCGTTCAAAGATGCTTCCCATACATATATAAAAAAGAATGTAGAAAAAGTTTTCCCCCTAAAATTCCACTAAACTTGCCACATTCAGAGTCTCCTGCTGAGAACCTTTGATCATGCCTGTCTGAGTGCAGGCAGGTGCTCCCAGCATCCGGTGTACGTGAGCTAAGACCTCTCTCCTGGACTCCCCTAAACACAGAGCTCAGCCAAACCTAGAGCTCAGGTGCAGCCTTACGTACAACACCCAGGTCACAAGTTCCAGGTTTTTAATCACAAAGTGGAACTGATTCAATTCATTTGGTCTGCGAGCAGATACAGAGCCATTATGTCCCATTAACAGCGTGCGGAGGTGGAGCCACACCTGAGTGCACTGGAAATGGGCAGAGTGCTCGGCTGTGGCAGAGCAAGGGGAGGGAGTGAGGAGCTCCTATTTAAAAACGTGGGGGCTAAACTTGATTAATCCATAAACTGATTTACTATGTCTGATAATGTGCTGGTAACACATCCACATGGGGACTGATTATATCAGTTATGGTTCACGGCCATCTAAGATAAGGTTAAGCTTGGGGCTCAGAGGAGGGAAGGCCCGTAATTGATTTGGCATTAAGGTAATACCATGCTATGATTTCTACCAAGTTAGCCTATACAAAGTGTGACATGTAGCTTGAGGACACCTGGCACTGCACACCTAGCTAATGGCCTGATTTTCTTTAACCAGTTAGAAGTCCATTTTCCACTGACTGAACAAAATCATGACTGTCTCTCATGCTCTTCTAAAATTTCCAATTTAAGTGGATTTTTTATTCCTATTTCCAATCCATATATGTCTTGTACTGGACTTGGTGCAGGCCCTCATTCATTCTCTCTCTGAAACAAGACAGACCCCCTTGAGAGCCTACTAGGAGTAACCTTTAAAGCTCTTGTCTTGGTTTCTCTCATATCAGGCCTTCTTATAGAACAAATGGAAGAAGAGCAGACCGAAAGTAGAGACTGATCACCTTCGGAGTCCAAGGTGGGGTTTGCCACTGAAACAACACACTGCAGAAGGCACAAAATTCACTTTGAAGGCAAACATTTCCACTTTGCGTCACACTTTCCACACTTTCAGTACTGCTTAGTAAGTACCAGACGAGTGATTGCGGCAATCTGCTAGCAACCAAAGCAGTTATAAAGACATTTTCTGAGGTTTTCAGCAGCAAGCAAGCAACCTCCTGCAACAAGTCGGGGAATCCACCTCTTTCCTTAGTGACCTGTGGTTACCATGGGATCACTGAATGATCTTTAGGACTGCTTGACTTGGACTGGGACAGCCAGGAATCACTTGAAATCAGTAGGACATTCCATATTTTTCCTAAGGTGACTTCCTGGTTGGCAGGCAGTGACTCACTGGTTTCTAAGCCTGTGTGATTGGGGCCTAAATCTCTTAATCTTTGTTGCAACCTAACCTCTAGAAGACAGTGCATCTTTCTTTTGGTGTTAGACTTATTTAAAAAGGCGCACATTTTGGATTTTATATTTGGGTCAATGAATACAGTGATCTAAAAACAGCTATTAAGAAAATTAAGTATCCAGTCTAATAGAAAGCTGCTAGTACAACACAGGTACTCCCATGGAAAAACAAGCAACGACTGGATATACAACGTGACAGCTTGCCTGATGTCAGACAGAACTGTCTATTTATTCTGTTTCTTTCCCATCTTTCCTCTGACATTACCTCCACATGGATTCCATCTTCCTCAAGCAATAGCACACAGCTTGACAACCCTGTTAGTCTCACCAATACAAGCGATTGGTTAATCATTAGTCCTATTTTTTAGTCCTCGTATTTTTCATGAATCTGAAACACTGCTCTTTCATGTCTCAATACAAAACAAATCAGTCAACTTGGTGGACAGATTCAAAGGTCTGGAACCAGGCAGGAGTGACGGATATAACTAAGAAGAAAGAAGAAAAAGTGTGAGCAGATGGATGGATGGAGCACTATGTGCCAGCTCATCTGACAGGTCCATACGGAAGTATATGGACACCATTAGACCAGGAAGGAATCCAGGAATCCACTTTTTAGCTTTGCGGCCACGGACAGATCGTCAGGATGGCATTTCTGGAATGTCTAACCAAAGCTTTGGAAAGCTCAAGGGATAGTGAAATTATACACCCCCGCCTACGAGCTCCGAAAGCCTGCAAGTTGTTACTGACAGCTCATAAGAATGCAAGTTATGCATCTGTTTACTAACACAAGTACTTTGTTCTAAACTCCAACAGGGTCACATTCCTCTACCAAGTCAGCTTCAATTCCCCATCAAGGTAAATGCTGTGTGAAAATGTTCCCACACACTGGCGCAGTATGACAGGAGCTGGTTTGAGTTTTCTGCACTGATCAAAGAGACTTGAGAGTGGAGTCTCATCTGCTCCAACACACACATGATTTGTGGGGCTTCATGGTTCACAGTGCGCCACATGCTGACGTCAGAGAAGATCAACACATGGAGCAAGGGACTTGTAAAAACAACACAGGCATTACGTCAATGGCTACAGAGCAGAAGCACACTCTATAAAAACCCTCGCTTACTTACCTGCAAAATCATGGGATTCTGTTGCATCGAAAGTGAAGTATTGAGATGGACTCAAAGGTTTTCCCGTCAACTTTTAATTTTCAGGACTCTTGAAATTCGATTGTTTCAAAAAAAGGAAGAAAACAAAAAGAAAAGGGGTCTGTGTGAACAACTAATAATTACAAGTTGTGAGATGAGAAGAGAGAACAAAGAAAACAAAAACACATCTTTGAGTGTGAAAGGCTGTTTACCCACCATCACCATCACCACCTACCACCCCTTTGGGCCTCCCTCTCAGACACGTGTCATTAATCATTCTTTCTCTCAGGCTTGATTGATGTTCCCTCTCTCAACACAGCCATGCGTCACTAATCATTTCATATGAGACTACATGCAAAAGTGGGAAAATTGACTAACCATTAAGAAATCATTTATTGCCAAAGGACGACATTAACTGCCTAACATTGACTGGTGCTTTCATTTAAAGTTCACCCTCATCAGTGGCCAACGCAATAAGAGTATTGACTTGAAGTCTGCTCATTTAGCAGAGGCATACAGAAATATCTCAATCTATTTAATTTAATAACTTTCTGTCTGCTACAGTTGCTGTTGTGCTGCTGTGAAGGAGGTAGATCCATATGAGCCATCCACTGCTGGTGAATGTATTTTTTCCACTTTGTTTTGTTGCCCACACTATTCTGTGTTTGGTCAAAACTGGCAGCCATAACGTGCACTCTCTAACACTAAGACAGTACCCTGGCTTTCCATTAGAGTTGCTGAATGTGTGTGTGTAAGAACGATAAGCTCAGACTGGGGGAATCCTGGGAAGGCTACGAGGCATTTTGTGAGTAATCTGACCCAAAGGGCAGGCTTAGGCCAAGCAATGAAGTAAAGGACAATGAGCCAGAGCAGTCTAGAAACTCATACACAGCGGCTGCCCCCAAATGACTTTAGACACGCTTCTATCCGCAGAAACAGATTATTGCTGTTTATCCTCTTTTCATTCCCAATTTTTACATGTGTGCATCGCCATCGTCGGCCTGATAATGGCAGTTCTCCACACCTCCTTCTCAGCTATCAGCAGTCCAGGCGCTCCAATGTGTACTTTAAAAAAAAAAAAAAATCAATTGCTACAGCTGTGAGATGAGAATGTAATACTGAATACATTTTGTGTTTCCCCCTCTAATCTTCTCCCTCAACATGTCAGGCAAATTTTGCTGGCTCTGCCAAATCTAATATAACTGGCCCCCTTCTCCCTACAATGCGTGCATACACGCACACACACAGTCACACACAAACAACTCCAACACACAAACAGGAGGGCAGACTGGAAGTGGGGAGAGATGGTGGTAATCACAGCCAAGAGAAAATGAAATATGTATGAAAATACCATGTCAAAGGAAGAAGCGCATTCTTCCCCTCCAGAGGATAGACCATGCATGTCATCTGGATGCTGCCTGTCCCCGGGCCTCTGTGTTTCTGCTCTTCAAACTCATTCACCGAGATCTGAATTATTTGTACTGAAAGATAACACTTGCACACAATGCGTTCAGGGTTCAACCACACGCCGCCCTGCTTCCCCCCCCCCACCGTGTGCGTCGCAAGTAAGTCCTCTCCACCTCTTCCCATCACATTTCCCAATCCTGTGGCTTATCACTTCTCCCCCTGAAACACCTACACTTTCCCGTTTTTAACAAAATCTGCCGTTCGACTGCAGTTGGTAATTTATGCAGCGATTTATCCCACCACATCTTGTGACCACCTGTGAGGATGAGATAGAATTCTTGGTACTATTAAGCCAGTGCAATTACCAGCCAGGTGGTCTCCAGTTCAGTCAGCATCTTAACAGACAACAGACCTTCATCATGTGATAACTGTGGAGGTTGATATTATAAGCAAGTCTGTTGGAGTCCTAACCAATGGTATAAGAGCTGTGTGTCAGAGAAATGCAAACGCAGTCATGTAGCTCGAGTGTTTTAGACAGGATAAGGGAGAATAGGGGAACAACACAGAGGAAAATCATCAAAGCATGAAGTCTGCCCATGTTGCAGATGGCTCAGGAGAGGCAGGAGTGTGTCGTCGTCTTTCTAATGACAGCCAGTTTAATTGAAAATCTACTTCTTTGTCTGACAATAAACAATCCAGTGCAGGGAAGCCAAAGCACTATTCCCTGGCTCAGTAGTTAGCAGTGAAAAACTGAGACAAGAAACTGAAAGGCTAAGAGACTAGAGAAAAGAGAAATGGAGCAGGAGGAATAAAGAGAAAGCAAAGAGAAGGAGAGTATTAAAGGAAGGCACAGATATGGATGGTATAAGAGTGAATTAAAGATCGGACTGAGATAAAGAGGCAAAACGATGTGAGGGTGGGAGAAAGAAGGGGGGAGAAATTGAAAGAATGGCTGAAGAAAAAGGGGAGGGGAGGGAAAGCAGAGTGAAATCCAGGCTCAGCAGTCTTCCTCGGGCTCAATTTCCAGGACATGATTAGTTTGGAATGATGACACGTAATGGGTGTAGTGTAAAAAAAACAAAAAAAACCCAGCTCTGCCTCCTTTACTGTCCCCTCTTTTGTTCTCTTAAAGAAGCATTTTCCTGGTACAGAAGGTCTCTCTAATACTTAAAAGCTCTGGGGACTAATAGTCTTCATTCTGCTTTTGTTCCACAACTGTCATGCTCTAAAACTGCTACAAAAACAACCCACTAAGCATCTGACAGCATCTTCAGTCTTTTACTGCAAAGCACATTTTGGAGTTGTAGCAAAGTTATTCTAACTTCCTAATTCTTTACTTAAAAGCTGGTCTTAAATAAAAATGCTCACCATCTGCTTATATGGAGCCCACACAGGCATTCAGCTTCTCAAGCATCATATTTGTTAGTTGAAATTGATTTGTATGGATCTGGAAGAGCAATAATCACGCCTTTCTGGCTTTTAAACTCTCGAAGACTCATTTGTTAGCATTGTACACAATAACAATGGAGCTTGTTACTGTAAAGGACAGGCGTTAGTTCTTGCATACATATACTGCCTTCACCAGGAAAAGGGACTGCATACTGTATTTGCTTAATGGGCTTTTTAATGAGGCAGCTGAAGCTCGGGTATCCAATAACTGCAAAGGGTCATAACTCAATCCCCTGGCGCTCTGCATGCAGAAGTGCCATTGGGCAAGGCGTTCACAGTTGTTCACAAAGTCAGTTCAGTGCCTTGCATAGCAGCATGGCTGCCATTAATCTGTTATATAAAACCACCAAGGTTACAAAGTGCTATTTTAGTGCAGACCATTTACTATTTAATGGAAAAAAAAATGAAAGGGAAAAAATTTTGTCATAACTTTTGGATGAGTTGTGCATTCTTCTGGTTCAGAATGTTGCCTTAAATGCACGCTGTATCAATTTTCAAAGGAAGAATGTTGAGAGGAATAGATATACGAGAAACAATGAAGAGAGAAAAAGAAGGATTGGGCCATTTCTGCAGGGAATGTGATGACTGGCTGACACAAACACAAGCAATGCCTAGCAAAACACTGTAACCAGCCCCTTGCAGAGAGCTTAGGACTATGAAAAACCACAAGAGGCCAGAGAAGAAAGGGGAAACATAAAGCATGAATACATCAGGAAGAAGAATGCTAATTGATCTCAAAACACTTGCAATAGGTTTTAGATTCCTGAGCTCCCCTCATATCCCCGCTCCTCCTCTCACTGTACTTGCCTTCCTCAATTTATAATCTCCTGCTTTTCCTTTCCTTTTATGTTCAAGTCATATCCCTTTCATCACTCTAGCAGAGTGGCACAAATCTATGTCCAGTTTTTTTTTGGTGTATCAGTGAGCAACTGAATAAAAGTTTCAAAATTTCCACCTTTTCTTTATATCTCCTTAACCTCATATAGACTGCTCCCTCCCCAACTCCCTGCTGCTAATGCAGAGTCCCAGACAGGGTGTCCTGGCCTGGCTCTACCCTAGTGGGCAACAACCTGGTCTCAGCCCTGAACAACAGATTGACTCCGTCTGTGCTAGCACCCTGGTGGCTAATGCAAATACAAGTCCATCTGCTAATTCTAATCCTTCCAAACTCAACCGATGCACAGGCACAGGCACACATACACATGGGCATATGTGTTAGACCCGACGGATGGGATCACATCCTATCTGACGGAGCACTATACCGTAAATGTGATTAATTGATATCATCATCATTGTTATAAAGCCTTTGTGCACCCTATCACCTGATGATCAATGAAGATAAATTGCCGGCTGCTCTAGCAGAATCTCTAAACATATTCTTGCCCCCCCCAAGGTAGGTACACGCACGGCACTATCCTCTGAGAGAAGAGCATCCACAGAATTTAAACTGCATCACGGATGACGAACCAAGCGCACATGTACAGGTAGGTAGACTAACATGCACGCATCAGCCGCCGCTGTAATGAAAGTGAAAAAGAAAAGCATCCACACATGCACGCACACAGAGCCTGAGGTAAAACATGAAAAGAGACTGAGTTTAAATGTAAACATGGGGAGGGAGGATCACGAGAACTCAGTGGTTTGGGGGTGCAAGGAGATTAGCTGCTGTTAAACAGAACAGATACATGTACTAAATATGCTGCAGAGTTGTTAGGCTAATCGCACTCATCCAAGGGATTAGCCCGTATACTTATGTTAGGGGAACCCTAAGCAAGCCAGCACTGTAAACACATTAGTGAGCAAATTACAGAGTCACAGACAGGAGAAGCAGTGTCACCAAAATAAGAATAAAATCACCATCTCTGCATATAAGAACAGAGAAAAGCAGGAGGGAATGAGCCCCACTGCAGCCTAGCATAAGAATGTAGGCCAAGTGTGTATGTGTGGACGAGCATTTGCATGTCTAAGCGTTGTTATTTGCATCTTTCTGTGTTGGTGCTTAGGTATATGCAAAACAGCACGCGCAGCATGAGCGCAAGTGCAGCAAGTATGAGTGTGAGCAGGAGAGTGTAGTCAGTGTGCCGAGCCCCTGACTTTGCACATCTCACACATGCCAGATGAGTTCTTTTTGCATAATCTCATTTAAACCCCCTTCACACACCATAATTCAATTCTCTCTTCTAGACAATGACCATGTCATCTTAATCTGGCAGGTAGATTATACAGCATCCCACACAAGACTGCTAATGCCGAGGAAACGGCTCGGGCTATTGTACGTTCCTTCAAGGTTGGACGAGCTGCTATAGATTGCTTTAGAGGATTGCTTCTGCCACTCATGTTTTCCACCACTGGTTTTCTTGCCTTTAATCTCAAGAAGTTTTTCCCCCTCTTTTCACCATCTGGGAATCCTGATTGTGTTTTCTGTGGGTTTGATTGGTTAAACTTGAATAGCCCCAATGGCACGCTGCTCATACCCTGCTCATCTGTTTATGTATTCCTCTGAATACTCATCAGTTACCTCGAAAAAGAGCCACCAGTGTGTGGCCATGTCATCACACGAAGGCACCTTGTTCTAACCCTTCAACATTACACAATAACACTGACCAAAAGGCAGACCTGTCGTGAACATCTGCAGGTGCTAAGGCACGGATGCGCCGAGAGGTATCGAGCTGGCATGGCTCATTTCTAGTTTATGAGCTACAGCTCTCATGAGACACAAGTGGGTAATTGAGCCAAAACAAAACCAGCTAATAATCTGAATTTCTACAAATCCTGTGAGATAGTGAATCAGATATAATTAGAAATTTTAATTACTGTTGTAGTAATCAGCTACAACATTTAGACGTCATGGAGTGGCAGGTGTGAGCACACTGGTTGTCCTGCGGTGAGGACCTGATGCCACCCAATCAAGTCCCTCCAGCCTGCTCAGTCGGATTAGGCCTAAACCATTCAGCCATAACAGGGCCTTTAAGACCTTCCCTCATACCTTAACCACTTATCCTACCTTGATCTACCCAACAAGGTTTCCTAAAGACTAAGCAGAACATCACTGTTTGTCTTGAGGGGAAATTTTAAGAAAATAAAGCCAACTTAGTGGTGACTAATAAATAGAGAAATGAAATGATGATCATCCAGTGTGTAAACCAAATAGACCTGCAGGCACAGTGTAAACGCTGGAGCTGGAGCCGGAGCCTTAGGATCACAGAATCACTAATGAACTGTGATACGGGGCAGTGTTATTAGAAATGCACAACAGCACTACAATAGCCCATGATTTTACCCTCCAGGCCTCCTCCAGCTAATGAAAAGCAGAGACACAACAACATTCCTCAGATGATGGGTACAATAAACAGATACCAGTATAAACACAAGAGCCACACAATGAAAACAGCATTACAGTCTGACCACAAAACCCTGGAATATTGTAAAGAATAGACAGCGGGCAAAGACAGTCATGAAATTTTGCTTATTCTGAGCACGACCACAACAAGTCTCACTGTAAATTATTAGTTTAGAGTTCCCTTTTAACTCAGCGTATTTAAGTCACATCTGCTCTGTGGCTGTTACATTGCAAGCCCAGTTTGACTAGTAATATACTGCACTGAGTCTCTCCAAAGCCCCAGAACCAGGCCACCACCACTGAAGCAGAGACTGCAAGAGCACATGCTAAACTGTGATCCAAGCATCTATGTTCATCATGTGGTTACTGAACTCAGGCAGCAATCACATCAGTACAGTTTCCTTTTATCCTCTGGGCATTTGTCCCTTCTGAAGAGATCTGACTGTACAGCAGAAGGTTTCTCCTGCCTCCGGGCTGTTCCTGTGGAGGTCCTCTCCTTCTCTGATCAATCCCCTGTGTCCCTTTGTGGCTCATCCAACACACCAGCCAAGCAGACAGGCTCAGTCAGACCTGCTTTTAACTTACTTTTGTCTTTTTCTGTTGACCAGAGGGAATGCTCTCCAGCTGGACTAAGTTTGCCTCTCTGCTCTTTATCTCCCCAGTTGCAGACTGCAGTTGTTTTTGGGTGACACATTACTGGATTGTCCTTGCCTTGTGAATATGGATGTGTATGCTGGGGAGAAAGCCAGGGTGCTCAGTACACTGTAACCTCAGAAGAATGCATCATCTCCTCTCCACAGAATATGTCTCTGTGTTCATTTCTCTATTGTGAGCGTCTCAGAACAATGCAGCCAGTGTGAGCCAGCAGTGTAAAGTGGTCTGTGGTGTGAGCAGGCGTCTCCAGACTTGATCCCAGGGGTCCCATGTTGAGATATTCTTCTGATACCCTAGCACATCTTGCTGCTTTGAGGATGTGGTGAGCAGAGGCCAAGCTGGACAACCTGAAAGGGCCCTAAAGATCAGGTTTAAAACACAGTAAGCAATCTGGTTTTCCAGATGCTGTGGGGTCATGGTAGGTAGGTGTGTAGAGAGTAGTTCATAGATAGCACTTGGGACATCTCTTTATTTGGTTACATTTCCTACTTGAAATCTATTCAGTACACATATCAGCTATTTTTTTACTCCTTTATTGCTGTGAGATTTTAAACAAAACTAATAACTGGCTCCTATCCCAGGATTGTAAGATGGTCAAAAAGTACATCTTATAGTACTCATGGTCATTGATTAATGAACCACTAAGCTTGTGGTTCATTGTTAGTGGGTGGTGCTAGCCTTGGTCATGATTCAGCTGTACTGTTAGAGAAGCCTGCAGTCAGCTGAGGCTGAAGAAGCCACTCAAATGAGCGATAAAACGTTTCTAGCGCTGATAAACAGACTCAACAACCTGGGATTTCCATACCTGGGTTACTTTACATACTTCACTATATAAGCTAATCTGTGTATTGCTATATAGCAAGGTAGTGTAACACTACTGTTATCTTCACAGGATAAAGGATAAAGGCACTTGATATACCAAGGAAAGCCAAAAAACTATAAATGGATTTGAATAAATTCAGAATTAATTTGTTTATGGACTGATCTGTTTCTGTCAGCTACTGGGAAAAAAAATAAGGCTGCTTTGCCAATCTTTTCTAGTTTAACCGTGGACAAAGATGTCAGATAAATGGATCGAGCCATTTGGTGTGTGAGTGGCTGATTTTAAGATATTCATCCAAGTTTGTCTTTGTAGTTGTACCCTGCTGGGTTTTCCAGTTGGAAACTGAAACCTTAATTTCTATCCTTTGGAAGACTTTTACTGCAGTCAGAAACACTTTTGTTTTTGTTCATGTATATGCCATTTCAGTGTTTTAAAATCACATTTTCTGTCTCCATCAAGTTAAACTGAAAAGAAAATCATGGCTCACACTTATATGAATACATCTAAATTAGGTTTGTATGCCATCCAGGTTTTATCCTTGTCAGGTGTCCCATATTCAAAAGCACAAAGCAGGCTTTTCAAAAAGAAGCAGGGTTGTGCAATAGAAAGGAAAGGGTTCTCTATACAAGAGGAAGGTCATGGATAAATATAACCTCACCTCTCACTGCCCATTCTGTGTCTGCCACCACTTTTACTCACTTGAGGTCCCAGCTGCACCGTAGTCACAACCAAATAGACAGCTGGCAGTCAGTTATGTTCCCACACTTCACACTGTGAACAAGGTCCCTTACCACCTAGCAATGTCAAAGGCACCATTCAGACACCCCTAAATATTTAATCAGGACAAGTAGAAGGCAATATTCTACATCCACAAGCATTAAACATTTAATACCCGGCTGACATGATATCTAGTCAGCCGAGACTTAGACAAGAGAAGCGCGCAATGGAGAGCTGCAGGCACTTATTCTTTCCTAGTTAAAATACACAAAGAAAAATCTCACACCAAAAAAAGGGAAAAGAGAGAGAGAGAGAAAATGACACTGTGCCAAACACAGGTCAAAGTTAAGGAACAGACACCACGGAAAGGCGTAATAAACCACACACAAACTGGTGAAGTTGAATTTCTGCACAAACATATATCATGCGTGATAGGTGAAGCAGGGAGGAGGCTTGCGAATCCCATCAGTCATGGCTTTAGACTGAGGTTAAAAGCAGAGGCGGCCAGCTACTGCCAGCACACACAAACCAACCAAGGACAGAGGGGGAAGTCTGAGGGCAATATACGGAGCAGAGCAATATATGACATTACAAATCTGCACTGGGCTTGATTTGTCTTGATTTGTCGATACAACGCGCAGCCCATCCTTCCAAGTAAACAACGTCTTGTGGGATATTACACATCCGTTTTCTGGTCTTCCTTTTGATGCTGCTGCGTATGTGAACAAAGCTGTATGTGTAACACCTTTGTGGCTCTGGAGAGAGAGGCACCAAATCTGACTCAACCTCCTGTGTGAATTTTCTCTAGCTTCACATTGTTGCTGATGCTTGTTTCGCCAAAGACTCCTTAAAATTAGATTTGGAATCTCAAGGCGACCCGCGCCTGCTTAAAGAAAGAAAGCTGAAATTGAAATTGCTAGCATAACATATCAGAAACCCTGAATCTAATTGATGGTAGTCAAGGTGTTCACTTTTTTTTCAAAGAAGAAGAAGAAATATATGTATGTCTGTTATTGCTGCTTTAATTTCTTAAATCCTTTTTTCATTCCGGCATTTGGAGCTCCAGAGTGGTGCAGAAGGTCAAATGTGTCCACACTTTTGACCTTCTGTACACAACTGTCTGCATAAGACAAAATACATCAGACACTTAGACTGATAATCAGAAACCCCGAAACTTTGCAGTGAATGCAAATTTGTCCTGTATATATAACCAAGTGACTGAATTCTTAGGTTCCCAATTCTATAAACAAATACAGAGTCTTCAGTGTCTGGAGAAAGGTGACGTGTGTGTGGTCCAAGCCAACAGTATCAAGTGGAGAGCATATAGTGTACACCATGCATTCAGACAAACACACACACACACGCACACACACACAGGATACTGATGCAGATACTGGAGGTGACCCAGCGCAGTGACAGGGTGGGACGTGACTTGATTAAGAATGGGGAGGTAAGAGTGATAAAGTAGCACCTAAATCCACCCACATCCTGTGACCCTGCAATAAGTCACACACCAACGACAGGCACACACAACATAAATAACCCTGTCTGAAGTCAGCTTGGAGTGGCCCTCCCTATCCTCAGGTTCAGAATCATTGTTTGACTAAACCTGAGACAGAAAGAAAAACTTTGCTTTGGGGAGAACAAACACCGAGTGGACGTAACCCCCCATAACAACTAACAAGTCGCTTAAAGGCGCCTAAATCCAACTTTCGGCTCTAGTCACACACACAAGGGCTGAGGAAAACATAAATAGCTTGCACACCAAATTCTCCAACGCCTACTTGTGTTAATTCATGCAATCACACCCAAACACATCATGTGGGGTTAATAGAGCAGGTGTCCACTGCAGAGCGCTCTCTGCATCCTTAGCTCCCGAGCCAATATTCTGGGGCTAATTTGAATTAAAAAAATCTGCAAACATTTGCTGGACGATTCAGGCTAATGTTCAATCTGCTGCTCTTTGACACAGTGCCACCACGCATCTAATTTCCATTCCTGAAGCCTTACCACCAACCTGCCAGCGCTGCAGAGTCATGTGGTGGAAACAGAGCAGGAGGGAGGGAGGGGAAACTGAGGGCTGAGGAAAAGGGGATGACATGTTTTTATTTATGTAGACAACAACTCTTCGGCATTGAGCTAGAAAAATAATGGGAACGGCACACGTAAATGTGTCTAGCAGAATATCATCAAGGTTAAGGAAGAAAACAGAACTCTGATATTTGAGGAAACTTCATGAAACTGCAGGGAGTGTCTTGAAGTTTGGGGTTAATACTACTCATAGGTGCTGGTATTCTCAGGAAGCTCTAGAAGGAATGCACACATATACTATAGATCCATCTAGGGTAATATATAATTGCCTTACACACACACAAGCACAAAACTCCTAACCACCCCAAAACATTAAAAAGTGAAAGATAGCGAGAAAACCGACAACAGCGAGATAGTCTCCTTTAGAAAAGTAATAAATGAGGGGAGAGGATGGGGGCAGGAAAACATGCTCATGTGATGATATACTGCTTTCTTCTATGCATAGCAAAAGTTTCCACTCAATTTCCTCCTCTTATTTTGGCACCATCCCGAAGATGATATCTCTCTGTGTCTCTTTTCGGTTTCAAAGGGATGATGAGGGTTGCATAAAATTAGCTACTTGATAGGGAGACCGTGACCAGGGGCAACATGGAGGACCTTTTTTCCAAAGAGTCTCGACACACTCTGCTCAACCCCCCATATCCCTGAGTAACAACTCGAGATCAGATAGAAAAGGGAGAGGCCTGTTTAAAATAGCACCCCACAGACACTCTTCTGAATTTTTGAACAGCAGCAAAAAAAGAAGAAAAAAAAAGAAGAAAAGAAAATATATAGGGCATAAAATCATAAGCTTAAATTTTCTACATGCTGCGTCTGTTTTATAAGCTTCTAACATCCAAACCTAATAAAGCACTCAGAGTGTATATTATGGATGTATATTGTTTGTTGTTGCCAAAAGGAAGCAGAAGCTCTTGTCAAAAAACCAAAGAGGTGAATCTGTCATCTCACACGCTTCATGCACTGAAAAATAGACAGGTCCGAGCCTTAAATGCTTCATCTACTTTCTGGTATCCCAGTCCAATTACACTCGTCCCACCAAGCCCTTTCTTTCCACAGCCTCACGGGCTGTCAGATTCTGATATGGAGGGCGTTGCAATATTGAAGGTCGGTCAGTTCGCACACTTAACCTCATTTCCCCACCACTCTGCTCTGCCTCTCCCAGAAGAGCTTTTTTGATTGGTGTCCATTTGAAAAGCGGGCTTTGGGTTTGACGGCTG
>VVHJ01052620.1:40786-60697 GCA_015107715.1 Tylochromis polylepis
CACACACACACACACACACACACACACACACAGGGCAGGGTGGGACATGTCGACTATATTAAGATGGAGAAACTCGACACTGTGAGAGCGATGGCGAGATACGGCGAGATAATCACATTCCTGAGAGAGCGACAGAACAAAGGATGTGTGTGTGTCTCCTGAGGAAACCAGAATCCTGCAGCTGCTCTGAATCTAAACAGCCGTCTGTACCTGTCTGTCTGTCCGTCAGCAGGAGGAAGAGGAGCGCACACATCCACGACAAGAGCGGGCACTACCAGATGGGACAGAGTGAGTGTCACAGCCAATCAGAGACAGAGTTACGGCTCGGCCAATGAACCGGCCTGATACAAACAGGAGGCGGAGCCAGATTCATTTTTTAAAAAGTTTAAAATGAACGCGGCTGACTGACGATGACGATTGTGCTGTTTTTGTAGCGATGAAGGTCTACATTGACCCGTTCACCTACGAGGACCCAAACGAGGCGGTGAGGGAGTTCGCCAAAGAGATCGACGCCTCCTTTGTTAAGATCGAAGAAGTCATCGGAGCAGGTAACCCACACCCGTGTGTCTGCGTGGTGTAAACCTTTGTCACGTTCAAACTCCGCCCTCCGAGAAAGGCCATCATTAAAAAACTCTAATCCAGAAAAGTTTTAGGAACCGTTGAAGTTTTTGATGAACCTCTCATCATTCAGAACTTTTAAAAGAAACGGGGAACACTCACAGAGGGTTTTTAAGACTCCAGGAACCTTCTGAAGGAACTTTCCCCAAATTTAAACCCTTCTCAGAGCGATTGCAGCCGTTCTTACTTTCATTATCACAACTCTTTGATGATCTTTCCAGCAATGCCAAAAACTCTTAAAGAAATCGAGTTTCTACCAAATCTAAAGGTTTTTATGGGTTTGCTTTCAATTGAAGGTTCTTGGTAAGATGTTAGGAACTCTTCAAAGAACCTTTTTATTTTACTGTAGTGATTCTTCATTGATACTTGATAAGAATCTGGGAACCTTCGAGGAACGTTTTATAGAAATCCTTTTTAGGAATCTGTTTTAGAGACTTCAGCCTTTTTGGGAATGTGAGAAACCTTTGAATGGGACTTAAGTGATTTCTACATTTATAAAGTCTTTTTAGAGACATGATTGAACTATAGGGACAGACGTGTTTTCTGAGGTTTAACTCTGGGGTGTCTGTAGTTCAGGAGGTAGAGCAGGTCATCCAGTAATCAGAAGGTTGGTGGTCGAATGCCTAATATCCTTGGGCAAGATACTGATCCCAGGTTTCTCTAACAGAGTGTGGCTGTTAGATGGAAAGCAAAAAGAGGCTGTATAAAGTGCTTTGAGTACTCCGGGAGACTTGAAAAGGATTATATAAGAATCAGTCCAACTCCAAATGACTTTTTATAAAAATGTTCTCAGATCTTTATAAAACTCTATAGAGATCGTCAGTATTGTAGTGAGTAAATCATCAAAGATTCAGGAACTCACTATTAGGGAATGTGGTGGAATATATTTTGGGATTTCTTCGGGAATCTTGAGGAATTTCTCTGGGATCTGGAAAAGTTTTTGGAAGTTGTTCACCTCCGGAGCTTTGTTAGGAACCTTGTTAGGGAGTCTGCACCGAGGCAACAGCACAACAACAACAAAGCCCAGATAGCTTGTGTTGTTTCTGAAAAGCCAAAACAAACTTCTGGGTCTTAATAGGACTTTTATTTTGTAAAGTCTTCCAGATGTGTTTGTGACCTCTGACCCCCTCGAGAGCGGAACATTAACTTTCCCATGATGAGGCGAAGCTGTGTTCACACTAAAAGAAAACATCAGATGTCATTTGTTCTCCGTCATGAATCCTGTTTTATTAAAAGTAAACATGACACGCATGCGTGTGTGATTGAGTGTGTGTGTGCGCGCAGCTACTGTAACAGTAGTGCTCTCAGTGATGACATTAGTGAGATGTAACTGGATAGCGGTTGCTGCGGAAACAAGGGTGCAAACTTTTCGCTGCTGGCTGGCGAGCGCGCTCAGACACACACGCGGGCCACATGTGTGTGAGTGCTGAGGGAGGTGTTGACGTGCTGGTATGTGCTAATGAGCCTTAAAGGAACATTACACCCCTCCAGTATCAATAACACGAGTCCGCTTTATTGAGTAGGTTCGGGGCTGCACGGCGTCGGGGGTTCGGCCCTGCTGCGATTGGCTGTTTTCAGGTGACCGTGTGACCTCATTAGTTGCTCTGACACGTGGAGTCCCTCAGGGTTCTGCTGTCGGTCCTCTACTGTTTCCGTCTTCAAAGAACGCAAAGCTCTGCCTCCACTTAGAGAACCTTCGTCGCCTCCGGGCTGCGTGAGCTCGGTCTGCTCTCACTTTAGAGACGACGCTCTCCGCAGGTCTGTGTTTGGATTCTGGGGCTCTGCTGTCGGCCGATCTCTGCACCTCCAGATTTTGATCAACCCGAACCTTTTAACACTCGCTTTAAGCTCTGCCTCCACCTCCCGATTTCCCATGAGCCCGTTCTGTCTGAATGGCCAGCATCCCCTCAGACCGCCTCCAGCTTTTCTTACCTTTACCTATAAGAGAAAGTGAGAGCTTGTTGTCCTCTAGTTTAGAAACACAGGTGGAGGTGTGATTGGCCAGGTGTCTGTTCTTTGCTGATATTAGATATTTCTATGACAATAAGCCTGATGGAAAACAAACACCTGTGAAAATACACCTGTGAAATGTCAGCTGATGGTCTTATGAGTCATTACAATGTTGTTATGACTCGGCCGGATGCACCTGGGCAGGTGTATGAGGTTTTATTTCTACACTTGCTATCATAACCATAGCAAATGTTAGCACTTAATATTTCCTCACCTGCCCATGTGATTGTTTTTTTAATAATAACAACATTATTCCCATTTCCTGATCCAGGTGAGCACAGGTGCACACTGCCAGTGTTGTGTTCAGCATAACTAAAATCTTTTCATGTGGCAGTTTTATAATTATTGTGGTGATTACATTTTAATAAATTATCCCCAGTGAAATGCAGGTGACCCACCTGCCCAGGTGAGTCTGGGCAGGTGTGTTCTTCCATTTGAATTGTAACTATTGTAAAATGAATGTAACCTTTGCTGTGTACCTGTGCAGGTGAGTTTGGCGAGGTGTGTCGTGGTCGGCTGAGGATCCCGGGCAGGAAGGAGAACTACGTGGCCATCAAGACCCTGAAGGGTGGCTACACGGAAAAGCAGAGGCGGGACTTCCTGTCGGAGGCGTCCATCATGGGACAGTTCCAGCACCCCAACATCATCCACCTGGAGGGAGTCATCACCACTTCCTGTCCCGTCATGATCCTCACCGAGTTCATGGAGAACGGAGCGCTCGACAGCTTCCTGAGGGTGAGAGGAGCGACAGTCACAGCTCAGTATACCTGTCTGTCTTTCTACCTGTCTGACTCTATACCTGTTTGTTTTCAGATGAATGATGGCCAGTTTACCACCATCCAGCTGGTGGGGATGCTGCGCGGCATTGCGGCAGGGATGAAGTATCTGTCCGAAATGAGCTACGTCCATAGAGACCTGGCGGCTCGTAACATCCTGGTGAACTCCAACCTGGTCTGTAAGGTGAGACTGTCGCCCTGCACACCTGTTGCCCTGCACACCTGTGTGCTCGACTGATCTAAACAGACGTATCTGACAGATGTGGTTTTTTGTTTTTCAGGTGTCAGATTTCGGCCTGAGCAGGTTTCTGACTGAAAACTCGTCAGACCCAACGTACACCAGCTCTCTGGTGAGTACAGTCTGTCTGTTTATGATTTCTGATATCCTTATCTCAGACACAAAGGCCACACCCATCTGCTGTAAGGGCCAGCCAATCAGAATAAAGTTGGCTTAAAGGGAAGAAGCTGAAACAGACAGAGGATGGACTGAGGGGCTGCATCGAGGTTTCAGATAAAGGATTACTTTGAACTGTGAATCCTGCGAAGCTGCTCTGGTGGAGTCCATTAATGAACTGATGGAGCTGAGACCGAGTAGGATCCACTTTAAAGACATGAAAGACAAAGCATAAGTCACTGTGTGTCATCGGTCTGTCAGTGGTGTCTTTTGGTGACAGCTCTAACAGGAAGAAAGCCGTTTATTCAAGCGGATGATGAATGTTGTCTTTACGACCTGCAGTGATATTCATCATCTCTCGGGTCAGTCTGTCAGCTCTGTTTTGGTTCTGCTGGAGATCCTCAGGGTTCTGGTCTCGGTCCTCTGTTCTTTCGTTGAGCTCCATAGAAACAGGATCAGTTTAAAGTTTTCCCTGCATCACCTGTGTGCTTTTATTGTGAAATCTGGTTTTTAGCTAACTGATCTTGTCTTGTTTTTTAGGGTGGGAAGATTCCCATTCGGTGGACGGCTCCTGAAGCCATCGCATACAGGTGAGTGTCAGTACTGCAGGCTGGAATAGTGGAACAACTCTTCTTCTTATTATTATTATTATTATTATTATGACGGTATTTTGTAGATAATAATTTTATCGATTTACTGACTGCTTGCAGGAAGTTCACATCAGCCAGTGACACGTGGAGTTATGGCATTGTCATGTGGGAAGTGATGTCATACGGGGAGCGACCGTACTGGGACATGAGCAACCAGGACGTAAGAAAAAACCCCGCAACTATACATTTAAAACTTTATTGTTAGGTATCAAAACGACAGATTACTCACTGCCTCTCATGCTTCTGCTTCGTCAGGTGATAAACGCCATCGAGCAGGACTACCGGCTGCCCCCGCCGCCGGAGTGCCCCGCCTCCCTGCACGCGCTCATGCTGGACTGCTGGCAGAAGGAGCGAGCCAACCGGCCGAGGTTCTGCGACGTGGTGGCGGCACTCGACAGGCTGATCCGAAACCCCACCTCCCTGAAAGTGACGCACTCGGAGGCACAGAGGTGAGGCTCGATAAAGGAGAGGGGGAGGGGCCTGGAGCTGTGGAATGTCATTCATGCACCAGCTGGTGGGTTCAGGGTCAAAGGTCGGAGTTTGGCAGGGAGACAAAGGAATGTGGGGCAGCCAGCTGTGTGATTGACAGCTGTTTACACAGGCAGGTGCACATTCCTGGATTAAAATTCCCAACTGTCCGCCTCCTCATTCAGTGAAGGAAAATCAGAGACTGGAGGAGGAAGAGGAGGAGGAGGAGGAGGAGGCCATCACGCGGCAGGATGGAGACAGAGTCAGTGTCTCTGCAGGTTCACCGAGATAAGAATGAGACTGTTTCCATGGCGAGAGCAGAGGGGCCGTGGATGTTTGTGCTTTCTTACAGAAATAAATCCCACCTTTACTTAGTTCCTGTAGTTTGTGACCAGCAGATGGTACCACGGGTGGAGTAGCCGCTCTTTGTTCTGCTCCGCGGCCTCGGGGAGCTCACTGTGGGTCTTGCAGGTTCTGGTTAAGCTGTGTGCAGACCAAACAGGAAGTTAAGTTTCAGCTCGCCTTACTTACACGAGTTCAGTTGCTGGGTTTTTTATAAACTCACAAGTATTTGCCAAAGGGTGGAGGAGGAGTAAAGCGATGGGAGAATCTCAGCGAGAGGCTTCTGTGACAGAGCGTGAAACTGGTTTTTCTCTCTTTGCCAAAGTGGACATATTTTCACTTGCATGAACACGTATTTGGCTCTGTTCGCGTTGTCTGGCACAGATTTCAGGTTGTCTTGAACACACCATCAGAGCAACCCCCCAGAGCAGGACAGGGACCTCCAGCTCCACCTGAGTCCAAGAGATGGAGTCCATCCGACCACAGCGGCTGGCCACTCTGCCGAGAGAAATCACAAAACAGGAAGCCTTGGGGATAGCTGGTTAGCTACTTTCAAAATAAAAGCAGGAAAAGTCTCCAGTATAATAAGTTAGCACTTTGAAGCAGTGATGCATCACTGTAAAGAATATCATTTAACACCACTGAAACCATCAGGCTGGCTGTGACAGTGTGGTGGAAACCAGCAGGGATGAAATAAAGTGCGGTGATTTTATCCTGCTGTGTGACACGATCATTGCTGATGTTTGGATACAACATGCTGACTCAAAGGTTTTCACATGACTCTGTAGGCTGTCTTCTCCTGTGTGAGTAACTGGTCAGCATTAAGTATGAGCTCCTCTACAAAAGCAGACGTTTTAGCCGTTTGTTGGTCCGAAGCATTCAGATAACATTTCCAGACAATTTAAAGTCCATCATTCAACAACACCAAATGTTATTCACATGATCGCTTGATCTAGTCACAGTCAGATCAAGACTGAAAACGTGAGGCTTGTTTGGACGCGCGGACAGGAGACGGTCTTCTCTCTCTGAACAGAAAAGGCAGGTTTAGAAACAAAGACACAAGACTTCAGGTCCCAGCCTGGAAGTGTCTGGCTGTAAAATACACCATCATGGTTGGAGGAAACCAAGTCGACCATGAACTCGTCGGTGTACCGAAGTATTCTAGAGTCTGTCTGACAGCTAAAGCTGGGCCATGAACAGGACAGCGATCCCAACACAGCAGCTCCTGGGAAAACTTTCTTCTCTGTGTGACTTTATACCAAATTACACGTCTTTGACTTTAAGACTGAAAAACAAAAACGGAGTTAAAAAGTCAGTGAACCTTAGCAGCTAAATTTAAGACCTAAATATCTTTTTAAGGGCTCGAAGCCAGCACGCTCTGCTTATTTTAACCTCAACCATAACAGAACGGTAGAATAAACGTCACCGCTCACATATTCATGCCACATATTTTATAGGCTGCAGGTCTGAACACGCTGCTCTAATAATGACTCACTGAGGAATCTCATCGCCGCGTCTGTCTCCGTCCTTTCAGCACGTCCCAGCCTCTGTTGGACCAGCGAGTCCCCCCTCCTCTGTCAGCCTGCGGTTCGGTCTCCGAGTGGCTCCGAGCCATAAAGATGGAGCGATACGAGCAGAGCTTCCTGCAGGCCGGATTCACCAACCTGGACATCGTCTCACAGCTCAACACCGAGTAAGACGCTTATTGTTTACGTGAGTGGCTGCCTGCCAGTCAGCGCTCAGGGACACAGAGGTCTGCAGTTTGTATTTATGATTCATGTGTGCGTCACTCTCTTTCTGTTTCCATAGAGACCTCCTCAGAGTGGGCGTGACCCTCGCCGGTCACCAGAAGAAAATACTCTCTTCCATCCAGACGCTCAGGATACGCAAAGCTCCACCCGCCCTGCTCTACTGACCAATCACAGCCTGGTCACAGCTCAACACTCAAAATGACCCTGACACTGTCCACCATTGTAACCGATCCAGCCTGTAGCTCTGACCAATGGGAGCGCTTTACAGCCTGAAACACTAACTGATGAGCAGTTTTGACCAATCAGAACGAAGGAATGAGATGAGCGTTCTTTGACGGGCTCCTTGAACCACGACAGCGGCTCAGGAAGTCAGACGCTCTGCCCGCCATCGTCCTGAACTCACTGCGTGGTTTTTAATCCTGCTCTGAACAGCGGAGCTCACAGAAATCAGCCAGCCAATCGGCATCCAGCACAGAAAGGATATTGGAAGACTTTGGAAAATATTCCTTATGTGGACTCTTCTGATTGGATGTTGCTCTACTGTAAAGGCTAAGCTCCGCCCCTTGCTGGGAGGCACAGCACGGGTGGCTTCCCAGCCTGTTTGATGGCTGGATTTCCAGAGCAGGAGGATTTTCCTCTGAAAAAACATCGAGAGAGAAAAATGATAAAAGCAGAAAATGTAAACGGAGTGAAGTCTAAATTGTGCTTTCTGTTGGAAACACAAACAGGATGCTTCACTTTCGTTTTCTACTTCCTATAGAAGCAACCAAAAGCCTTTACAGGACGCTGCCACTGTGACTGCACAGACCTGAGCCTTTCAGGTTTCTGTGGTGACGTGGACGGTGTTTGAGTGACATTTCACCTCGGTGGACTGATCGTCCACCACCAACAGGAATCTTTGGGATATTATCTGAACATATGTGTGTTTCTGGAGGACATGTTATGAGCGTGGGACATGTTGGAGGAAATGTCACAGGAATTCCAAACGGACTGGTGGGTAATCTCCATCTCAGTGGGATTATTTCCACACCAGGGTTCAGGACCATCTGAAGGGATTTATGATGTATTCTAGTAAAGTTTCAGCATGATACTGTTTGTGATCTGTGAGGAATGTTCTGGGTTTGCCTCAGAAAACACCAGTGTACTTTTCCAGGAAGTCTTTGGGAATGTTCGGTCCCTGCTCAAGCCAGAACTTTTCCAAATGTGATTCTTCAGGTGCTGAAATCCTCTGGATTAAGGGAAGTCTTGTGGGAGTATTTAACTTCACACATGATGGTTTTCTCAATCAGACTGAAAGTTTTTTAAACTGTGGTTTGGTGCCTACAAGAGTCCACCTGTAGTGGGTTTCTGTTTTGTGAACGTACTCAAGTGTATTTTGTCCTCAGAGTCCTCAGAGGTTCCAGCTCTAAGGGATCCATCAGTACCGACACTAATAGCTGGCCTTTACAGACTCAGCTCCCCATAGCTGTGACCTGAAAGTGTGAAAATGTCCATACATGACTGTCATTTATTAGCATTTCACTTTCATGTTTTGGGATGAAGCCACTGCAGATTTAACGTTTTTAAGACCATTTTCACAGGAAGTAAAAAGCCATTCACTGATCTCCTACAAAGCTTCAGACCCTGAGCGTTGGAACTAGTCTGAGGACTAGTCTGAGGACTAAGTCTGAGGACTACAGCAGAAATATTGGAACTGTTTAATCGTGAACTGTTGATGGTTTTGTATCATAGCACTTTTTTTTTTTTTGTACCTGATATCTGATCGTATTTTTACACAAAGCAGGAGATCAAAGTTTTTATAGTAAACCTACATTTCAGGAGAAACGTCATTTTCATTTTCTAAAGAGAGACGTATAAAAACAATCTGCCTTAGTCTTCACGGAGGCGAGCGAGACGATCCGGGGTTCAGGACCAAAGATCACATCTGCCGGGCGGAGCGAGACCGTGTGTCTGCCTCGCGACGTAAATGTTTAAGAGCGGCCCACAAACCAGCTCTTCCACTTTTACAGCACTAACATGAACCATCAGGCCAACATTTGGCCGTTTGCCCTTCCTCTTCAGTCTTTTCTGTTCTCCGGCCAAACGCTCGTTAATGTGAGGAGCAGTGTTTGTTAGTGACGCTTCACAGACCTGGTCACAGGAAATACCTGAACACTGTCATCACCTTTCTCACCGAGCCATCGTGTTCATTAGATGCATTTGTCTGTCTTGTGATCGTCTCAGGTTTAACTCCAGCAGATGATGATCAGCCAGTTGAAACCACCAAACTAATCATGTGATCTGGAGGAGACTGTCCGCTGCAGCTGACGGTGTGACTGCAGAGTACAGTGTTTGGATGCAGAGCTTTCCTAAAGGAACTGTTGGATGACAGAATGTGACGGGTGTTCTCCTACATTTATGACGCGATGCTCTACCCAGTCTCGTATCCTGTTGCTGGACTCACCTCCACCGTGTTGGAGAGCAGCAAGCAGCAGTAGTCCCTCGGTAAACGGATGTTGTATGATTATGGGGTGAGACTGCAGCAGCAGCAGTACCTGGTATGAACACACAACACTCTGTGAGCGGACTGATTACAGAACAAGACGGGATGGTGTACTGGTAAATTCTTTTGGATGGGTGAAAACATAAAAGTGCTAAAAGCAGCTGCCGACATGCTTTGGTGGGCTTCCAGCTGGAGACGGAAACATCCAGTAAACCTTCTGTCGTCAGAGTTCTGATAATCAGGACTGAATCACCATCGTCTGAAAGGCTGAGTAACCCCAAAGTAATTCACCACTAATGCTATTTTTACTGAATCGCATAAATCGGCTCATTGCCGTCCACTGGTCCATTAACCTGCCAGTCAAAGCACAAACGGGCCAATAACAGCACACTGGGAGCCCCTCTCTGTCACCGCCTCCTTTCTGTAAGTCACAGTGTTGCATGATGGGAGTTTGAGACCGTGGCAGTCCGCCTCCATCCATCCACTTTGATTGGACGGAGACATGCAAACACTTTGTTTTGGGAAACAAATTTTATTTAAATGAGTAACTTTGAATGTTGTAAACTCAGCTCTGCCTTTTATACGTCCACACTAATGTATGAGAATATTTTTATTGTTATTGATGTTGTCATAAAGAAGAATGTCCACTGGGCGAGGGAAGTCTCTGTTGGCCAATAAAGATGCCCGATGACACGTCTGCTGTCTGTCTGTCTGTCAAAGGTAAACGCTCACGGTCGTACCGGGGGAAGACTTTTACTGTTTGAGCTATTCATACAGGAGTCGGGAAGGGAACACGGTCTGATCTAAGCTCCAGATGAGGCGGGAGAGATCCGCTCCAGGCTCGCCAGGTTAAACCCCTGATGTAAGAACACGGAGCTCGGCGGATCAAACCCAAAGAGATGAGGGTTAGGGGAGCTGCTGGGCCGGCTTTAAGATGAACTGCAGGTTAGGTTTAGGCATGTATCGTTATAATTATGAGTTCAGGATGTCTCTGAGTCAGAGGGCTGGGTTTGGATTAGAGCGGATTTATGCCGTTAGAAGACCGGATTTTGGTTTTTGAATGTTGTCCTTTCAAGTCATGGCAACCAGGTAACAAGAAGATCGTTCTGTTGCACATCAGAAGCTGTAGAGCGCAGATCTAACCTGCCCGACCCTGTCACGGGGTACGTTTAGGTACGCTGCACTAAGCTCGGCTTCACTTCTCTGCACACGACTTCCAGATAAAACGACGCCACCTTGGTACGTCATGGTTAACAGACTCTCTTGTCTTTGGGTTGCAGTTCAGGGTTAAAGTCATTCTGCCATCAGCTTCATCCTGCTGGATCACATCGAGCCTCCAGCACAAGTCGTAGCATCTGCTTTAACATAAAGTGATGCAGTCATCTTAGAAAGGTCTCAAACTCAGGATGGTTTTAACGTTTAAGCATCCAGAGACCGTCCTCCAGGTTTTCATCATGACTGAAGAGCAGTGACGGCCTTCTCCTCCGGCTCCCTGGAAGTTTGGAGGAGATCTGGATATTTTATTGATTACTTCTAAGGCCGTTCGTGGCCTCACTCCGAGCTACATCTCTGACCTTTCACTAACAGCGCATACCTCGGGCAGATGTCTTCAGTCTGTTTCGGGGGCCCGGCTGAAGAGCGAGGGGGCCGGAGCGTTTGCAGACTGGAGGCTCTGGAACAATCTGCCCGAGGTGAGTCAAACTTTTATGAGAGGGCCGTTCCCCATTTCGCTCGAGATTTAATTTCCTTTGAACTAACTTTTATTTCCTGAAGAATTTCTTTTACGGTCCTCGTGCACTCATTTAGCTTTGTGACACATTTTAATGTGGATTTTAAGAAGTGCTCTTTAAACGAAGAATACACTTAGATTAAATACGTGATCACACCTCAGATCAGTAATCTGAATATTTAATAAAACCAGGCTTAATTAATCTGATTTTAATCAGAACATGTTAAAAACAGCCTGATGATGTCATGCTTCCTCGACTGATCTACAAATAAAACATGATTTTCTTTTTTCAGTATGAGAAAATAAGGCGTTATCTCTGAAACGAGCTCTAATTAAACCTCTAACAGAGTGAATGTGTCACGCTGTAAAACTGTCTCATCTGCAGAGAGTGAGCTGAAGCTTTCATTACGAGGAACGAAGGAGACCGTGAATGAGAATAACATCTGTCCTGCTGTCATCTTCTGATGATGTACAGCAGCTCTCGGTTTGAGTCGTTGAGCCACAATTTGTGAACTCCTGCAGAAACGACGACCTTTGACCCCGAGCTCTCTCCAGGTCCGTGTTATGGCTGCAGACAACGGCCTGTGTGTGGCGGCACAAGTCAGAGGACACTTAATCTCCTCATTTCCTGTGACGGCTTGAGCTCAGGAGCACAGAAGAGTTTCATTTAACATCACGGGAACAAACAGATTGCCTTCAGTGTGACCTTTGACCTTCAAGAGACAAACAGACCAGGAGGGCTGAGTGAGTGCTTCTTATCAGGGCTGAGATGATGGAGGGATGAGCGGCTGACGGACAGAAGGCAGGCCCGATGGAGGTACGAGACATCGTCGTGTCTGCTGACGGCCGATTTTATTTACGAACGCCGTCAGGCAGGCGAGACGTCGGGGTTCACTCAGAAAGTTTGAAGTTTGTTTTAAAGATTAACTTTAGGCCAAATTCACATTTACTGACAGAGATGGCTGAGACGGGCAGGGAGGTGGAGCGACTCGAGCCCAAAAACCCTCACCCAGGAGGCATCCACAGATACTGGACCACCTCAGCTGCTCCCCCCACCCCACCCCCTCCAGGCGCTTTATATTGTAATTTAAAGACCCTCCAACATTAAAACCCCAGTGAAAACCCCAACAATCAGATGACTGCTTATGAGCAAACACGCGGCGACAGTGGGAAGGAAGAACTCTATTTTTAACAGGAAGACACCTCCATCAGAACCAGGATCAGGGCGGCTGTGACCGGTTGGGGGTGAAGGGAGGGAGCCTCCCTCTAAACCTAAGAGAAGTTTCTGCTGTTTGTATCAGAAAACTGAAAACGGATCAAACAGCAGGCTCCTTCACCACAGCCGACCAGCACAGCGCCCACATCAGCGCAGACGCTGCACCATCCATCTGCCGACCTCCTGCTCCACCCTCCTCCCACTCATGAAGATGTTTGAACTTTTGACCGCCAGTTTCAGGATCCAGCCCTTCAGTTTTATCCCCAAAACGTTTTCTGTGGTTGAATTTGAAGCTGCTTCCTGCACAGAGACAGTTACTGTTTTATTGACGTCTTTCTGCTTTTTCCGTTTGTCGAGCGCTTTAAAGACGGTCGTAAAAAGCCCAGACTGCTCGTCTCTTACACATTTTTAGGTCAGCGCTTCAGTCCAGCTTCAGCCCTGCTCCGCCGTCTGAATGAGCCTGACGTGACTCGACGGACGTGGTTTGGCGCCGCGATGATGTGCTGAACGTGAAACAGACTGTGTGCTTTAACAGTCAAACATGGCCGTCTGAACCAGGAGAACAGAGGCGCGTCGCAAACAGGAAACATACGTTTGAATTTTGAATGTTTCAGTCAGAGAGCGAACGGCTCTGTGTTTACTATAAGGTTACAGTCCGGCTTTCCCTTTGAGCGCCTGAAATGTGAGAGTGTAAATACATCCCGAGCATGTTCCCCTCAGATGAGTCCAGCATGTGCTCCGCTTTCAGCTAACAGATGTGAAAATTACAGCCGAGCGACTCTGCAGCTGTCCCTGATCATAATTAGCATCCGAAATCTCCGTTTACCGCTCAGCGCTCTGCGACGTCTCACCGAGTTCCCTGAACCTCAGGTGAGTGTAGCCAAAGTGAGGAGACGCGTTCCTCCAGAGTACGCCGCTCCGGGCCGGCAGGTGTCCCATTTTAACACCAACAAACATGCAGCGACGGCCACATGTGGGAGGTCAGAGGTCAGAGCAGCCCGAGTAGGAGCATGTGGGTTCGTGTGACTGACAGTCGGTGAAACTCGAGCCTGAACAAACACGCGCGAGAGAGAAAGAGTCTCAGGCTCTGAGAGTAAAGGCAGGACGTTTGCACATTTTACAGGGGTCTACTTTTTTATTTTCTCTGCCGACCCTTCACCTTCATTCTGAGGAAGAAGAAGTGACAGGGAGATGTTGTTTGTGGCTCCACAGACTTCACACGTTCTCACTGATCGCCATGACGATGGAGAGTCCAGTTGTTCCAGTTGCCACGGTGCCACAGGTCAGCTCCCTCGGACGGCTCAGGACGCTGCAGCAGAACCGGGTTTCCGGGTCCAGCCCGCATCCCGCCATCATGTGACTAATAAACCTGAGAACCTGTCAGATGTTCCACCAGCTGTTTGTTTCCTAGCATCAAACAACTTTTCCAGTCTTTTGTTGCTCCTGAACAAACTCGCTTTAAACACGGTGCTGCCCTCAAACTGAACACGAGCAGAAATCTTCAGTAAAACAACCAAATTTAAGGGTTTGGGATCTGATCTGTCACCTTTGGAGGGCTTCTGTTAAAAACAGGCTCCGAGCTTTTCTGGGGGACTGTGATTTAAGTCTCCCCCCATAAAGACAACAGACGACCTCCTCTGAATCCTTAATGACGAGTGCCGCGGTGTATATCAGTAAAGTTGTGGTTGGACGACCATTAGGATAGTTTCTGGGTTTTTCCAAGAGTAGCTGCACAGGCAGAGACCACCCTCACTGACTTGATGTCTTTTTGTTCTATAAGCAGCTGAAACATGGCAGAAACAGCTCAGTTCAGGGAAGAGCGTCACGTTTTCTTCTAGTGGGCCTTTAAGACGTAAAGACACTTTAAAGTAGCAGTGTCTGTGCGGCGAGTCAGCGCGGATCAGACCTGTAAGGCTTCCTGTTTCCTGCTTCAGGACTAGCTCAGGTCCAGGTGTCTATCTGTGTAATCTTTATATAACTTGTTACGTGTGTCCTGATAAAAGCGGCTCATATTAGTTCCCTCCTTGGCTGATTTCAGGCTCAGACATCCAGAGGGAGTCTGGAGTAGAGCTGCTGAGGTGGTTTCGGCACCTGAACACCTCCCTTTGGAGGCTTTCTGGGCCAGCTAGGAGGAGATCCCACGGCAGCGCCATAACTTGCTGGAGAGATCATTTATATACTTCCCTTTCCCCCGGCAGATTAAACATCGCTGAGGAAAAGGGCGTCTGGATTACACTGTTTAAACTGCTGCCACCGTAACCTAGCTTCAGATCGGTGGAGGAAAATGGATGGATGTTACTTCATCGCAGGATATTTGCATTTTTTATTAAAACCGCATGAAGTTCTTCCAAAACTCCTTCAGCGGTGCCAAGAAATCGTAGATCCTCCCAAAGAACCACCGAAACCTCTGAAACCTCAACTACAGCTGTGAGGGCTTAAAGGAAGACCTCTGAAAAAGCGTCTGAGCGAACTCGCCGGCGGTCCTGACGAGTCCCTGAAACTGAAAAACCCTCACAGCACAGCAAACACCTGAATCCAGCCTCATGTTAGCCAGCAGAGGAACACTTTCATTACTGAGGTGCTCCTGAAAGTGTTGGTGAGCCAGTTTTAATAAGGTCTGGATCAGAACCACGAGCTCAGGTTTCACTCCTGTCCGTCTGGTCATGTGACGCCCTCCCCTCGAGAGCCTTCCACCCTGCGAGCCTCCTCAGCGGGCTCCTGAAACTCCTCTCGCAGTCTGCCGCCACCGCGCCTCGTCTCCCAGAGCTCATCTGACAGAAATGACTTCCAGACGTGGCACAGCGAGCGCACAGCGAGCGGGACGTCAGCAGCGCTCGTCTTTATAAATACCAGCTGCTCACTCAGGGCGCAATCTGATGTGAAGCTCTGCCGGGGCCAGCTTAAAGCCCGGTTTAAACCGGCACCGATACTGTGTGTGTGTGTGTGTGTGTGTGTGTGTGTGTGTGTGATGTATAGGAAGGAACATTTCAACATGTTATTTCACTTTAATGAGCACATTGTTGGCAGAGAGACGCAGAGAAATGAAAAAAACAGGTTTGTGTTTCATCTCTGAGTGTGTGTGTGTGTGTGTGTTTGATGTATGTGTGTGTGTGTGTGTGTGTGTGTTTGATGTATATGTGTGTGTGTGTGTGTGTGTGTGTGTTATCCATAGAGGTTTTGGCCGCCCTCCTGCTCTCTGTCTTTGTCTCCACTGCGATCAGGACTGACAGCCCTGAAGTGCCTGAATACACGTGTGTGTGCTCCATGTCAGAGTGTGTGTGTGTGTGTGTGTGTGTGTGTGTGTGTGTGTGTGTGTGTGTAAGTCATACATATGATTCTTTCCAGTTGAAGATTTTCCAGTTTTCTGACAAACCTCCTGACCTTCAACATACCAAAAAACCCTGGAAACTCTTCAAGCACCTCTGGATCCTCCCTCACAGCGAACCAGTGGGACTTCCTTAAGGACTCCTGGAAACTCCCCAATAATCCACTTGAACCCTCTGTAGGTCTACCAGAACCTCCTCATAGACATCTGGGAGCTACATGCTGCCCGAGTCTTTAACAACCTATGAAACTCGTCGAATCGCATCAATGACTCTCAGAACCTCCAGAATAACCGCCGAAGCTCCCTGAGGTGCAGCCGTCGCTCTCAGATATTCTTCACGTCCTGGGGCCTCACCAACATACACGAGCACAGAGCGATTGCACCGACAGCTTCAGAACCTCTTTACAAAACCACAGAAGTAAGACTCCGAGTTGGTCCCAACAAATGGAGCCCCTTTTCAAGCAAAAGCAGAAGCTGTGAGACCGCAGGACTGTTTCTTCAGCATCAAGGCTCTTATTGTGTCGGGGTTTCACTCTGGGGGCTGGTTGAGTGTTACTAAGCCTGCTTCTAACTGTTTGTTAGCCTCTTGACATTGACCAGGTCACAGGCCGCTCGTCTGGGGTTAATTGTAGAGGTCGAGCTTGGGCTCTGTTAACGTTCAGCCCTTTTTAAAGACTTTTTTCATTTAGAGTACAAAAGTGCAAATCTGAGAAGAATTTCAAGAACAAGAAGATGCAGTAGTAGACTTAATTTTAAAGGTATCATGTTGTAGACTCTGAAACTTGTTTCAACCTAACCCTTACTGGTGGATGTTAACCTCTGACCACTGACCTTTCTCTGGGCAGGGTTAGACTTGGATGTTCTCAACAAGCAAACAGTCGATAAAGAAGTGTGGATGTTGTCTGAACTCTAACCAGAACCCTGGATGAGTTTCCAGTGACCTGCTGGATTTTAACCCTTTGAGGTCTAAGTCATAATTGTTGACGACCCCAAACTTTGACCCTAAATCTAAGCTAGCGCTAATCTCAGGTCTGAGCAATCAGGGAACAAAGGAAACCGCTGCTGTATCTGACACACATCAGAAACTGTTTGCGTCTTTTCCCAAACAAGTCTGTTTTCTCCGAAAGACTGGATCGGGGTAGAGTTGGGGTTATCGCCTGATGATGGCTTAGACCTCACAGGTTGACGTCAGTCCTTAAACTTTCACAAGCCAAACCTGAGTGTAGTCTTTAGTCTGTCTGCTCATTACAGTGCAGGTTTATGGGAATGAACAAAGTCAGTCCTTAGATGTTTTTGATGCTGGTTCTAAAAACCAGCCAATCATGAGCCACATCTTAACATTAGCCAGGTCACTGGTGACTCATCCAGGATAAGGGCTGGGTTTGTAGTTGGTTCCAGTTGCGATTTTTAACTGGAACGTCCCTTCAAGTTGGATTTCCAAGTCGTAAATTTCGAGTGGCTCCGCTAACCCGACCTAACAATCCAGGATGTGCACAGCAGTAAAACTTTGTGCTGTCGCTGCTGTGTATTTGTGACTCTCTAAATAAGCCGTACACAGAGCACTGACCAGACTCTCTCCATGAATACGCTGCAGCGGGTTTAAGCTAACAAAACAACACTAGCACTGTGCAGTATTGCTAGCGATGCATGAATGGCTCTACATCACTAAGAAGGAAACTAAACCCTGTTTTTCCTCGTTTTCCCAACTTTAGTACAGGAACACACTCAGCTCAGGAGTGACGTCACACCCAGCTGCAACATCCGACTTCTGAGGTGAAGGAATGCTTTAGCCACATGTGAAGACAGATGTTCAGAGTCCAGAGCATGTTACAATAAAGATTTATATGTTTTGGTATGATAGCTATTTTAAAAGAGTTTTGATTTGGGTATTAAAATGTAAAAAAACAAGTCGATGTTAACGAGCTCGATCTCTAAACCCGGCCTGAGATGGGCGGTCAGTAACTTGGTGGATGATTAGTGATTAAATCCTTAAAGTGGTCCACTGGACACCAGACCAAACCCAGCCTAAAGTTTAATGGGCTGACACATTTACAGCTACAGTGAGTTTAGTCTTTCTGTTTTCCATCTTACGCTCTGCATCGTGATAAAACGTCAGGAAAGAACTAAAAATATCACCAAACATGCTGTGAAATCAGCCCCGAGTGTGAATGAAAATATCTGTAGATCCTCAACAGTTAATGAAATGTTTTTGTTCAACCCATCGAATTAAAGCTGAGAATGTGCACTGTTTAAATGTGCTGACACGCAGAGCTACAATTATGAGAATTAGTTCAGTCCAAACATTTTCAGCTTAAAGACCAGCAGGACTGCAAAGTGTCTCAGTGAGTGTGTGCTGCTCTTTCACTAATCGGTGGAATAATATTGTGACAGTGACTAATGGGCCCTTCAACACACACACACACACACACTGGTGTATTGTGTGTGTGTGTTTTCTCTCTGATGTTATCTGATCTGCTCTGAGTTCAGCTCTCAGCACTTTTATTTATCCTCTCCCCAGCGGCCATGTTGGAGCTCCGCCGTGTCCCAGTTTCACTCATGGAGGCTTTGTTTCAGGAGACCCTGGACTGTTCCAGGCAACGCAGCAGCCACACACACACACACACACACACACACACACACACACACACACACACACACACACACACACACACACACACACACATTTTTCAAGCATCTATCTTCCGGCTGATCACAGCTCAGCGTCTTCAGGACGTCTTCAGTGAGTCTCCAGCTGTTTGACAAACCATCAGCACCTCTGGAAAAACAGCGACATGTTTCTCAACCCGCCCAGATCATCAAACTCACTGAAACGTCCTCACAGACTCGAAGAACGTCCTCACTTATTTCTCAGTTGTGTCACAGACAGTTTGAACCTTGTGAACATCCACAAATTCTGTCTTCATAATAAATAAGAAAAACCATCACTACCTGAATAAAGAGCTGCTGGGAAATCTCTTGGACAGCAGATACAGGTTTCTCAAATATGGTGCAGCCTCCTCAGTGCAGCTCTGCACAGCTTCAGGAACATCAGTAAGTCTTTCCAGGACTTCAAGGATCATTTTCAAGTCTCAGAATATCTGAACATGCCTGTGGGACATCCTCAAACAACCTCATTACATCCTTAAGTGCTCCAAGCAGCCCTTCGAGACATAAGATAAAGTAAAAGCAGCGCCTTCAACCCCACTACCATCTCAAGGACACGTCTGAAGGTTCTGTTTATCTGTTTCATAGACCCATGAGTCTTTATCAAGGACCTCCAAAACCTCAAGAACCCAGGGACTCCATGAACCTCCCAGTGAACCGTGGAATCTCCCTGAACTCACTTAGCACTGCTTCAAGGACTTCAAGTGACCTTCCAAAACCCAAGCAACTTATCTCCATGTGCTAACGTTTCGCTTCCCTTTCCTGTCACCTCGGGCGCAGTCACAGGGGACGGCTGACCTCCCTGAGCCTGGATGAGTTTCAGGCCCCTCTGAAGAAGCATCCTGTCCCTCAGCCAGTCCCTCTGACCCGCTGGGCTGCTCACAGGAGATCATGTTTCTCTTACATTGTACCTAAGATGAGTGTTGTTGGGAATAAAAAAGAATTTAATACAAAGAAAGCTTACATTAGAAGAATCTCCTGGATAACCACTACAACCTTCTCAAGATTTCACTGAACCCTCCCACGCCCTGAAGTATCCTGGCATCTCCTAAGCTCTCGCCCTCTCTGTTTCCGGGACTTAGAGTGACTTTTCACAATCCTCCAGTGTCCAGGACTTTGACATCTGTCGAGGACCTCCTGGAGTAGCCATCAAAATATCCTGAATGAGCTCAACAAGCCTCTCAAAAACTCCTTCAACCTCCCAACAAAACCCTAAAATCTCCTTAATCTTACTTTGTTCTGTTTCAAGGACTTCAAGTGGCCTTCTAAGAAGGACAAGACTTCCTTTAGGGAAGTAAAATGACTCTGGGAACTTCCTCAGCACTGCAGCCGGGACTTTGAGATGCAGAAAACGTCCGTAAGAACCTGAAGATGGACACGAGAACCTCCTGGAGCATCCTTGTAACCTTCTCCATGACCTCTATAGCATTTCGAAGGGTCGCTGTTTGAAGCTCCTGGAGCACCTGGAAACAGTTTCAAGGAAACA
>VVHJ01052621.1:0-15102 GCA_015107715.1 Tylochromis polylepis
CTGCTCAGGGCTGTCAGTCTCCTGCATGGGGTGGGAGATGTTGTCCAACAGGGATGACAGCTTAGCCACCTTTCTCCTGTCGCTCACCACCTCCACTGGGTCCAGAGGGCATCTTAGAACAGAGCTGGCCCTCCAGATCATCCCGTTCCGTCTCTTCCTGTCCCCAGCAGAGGTGCTGCCGCCCCAGCAGACCACACCGTGAAAGATGGCTGAGGCCACCACAGAGTCATAGAAGGTCTTCAGGAGTGGGCCCTCCACTCCAAAAGACCTGAGCCTCTGCAGCAGGTACAGCTCTGCCCTTTCCTGTAGAGGGCATCTGAATTGTTAGACCAGTCCAGTTTATTGTTCAGACGAACACCAAGGTACCTGCAGCTATCCACAGCCTCAGTGTCCATGCCTCGGATGTTTAGTGGTTGCAGTGGAGGATGTTTGTGCCTGTGGAAGTCTACCACCAGCTCCTTGGTTTTTCCAGTGTTGATCTGGAGGTAGTTCTGCTGGCACCAGTCCACAAAGTCTTGGGTCAGCTCTCTGTCCTCCCTGTCGTCCCCATCAGTGATGAGGCCGACTATTGCAGAGTCGTCAGAGAACTTCTGCAGGAGAACTGATGCCACAAAGCTCAGATCATCTCACACCGGTTTCTTCAACATGATGATGAGCTCACTGTACTCAAATGGCCACAATCACCACATGTCAGTCCATCCAGATTACAGATTTCCCATCGTGGATGCAGCCGACAAATCTGCAGCGACCGTGTGATGGTGTCATGTCAACGAGGGGGAAAATATCTGAGGAATTTTTCCAGCGACTTGTTGAATCTGTGCCACAAACTATTAAAGCGGCTCTGAAGGGAAAATGAGATCCCACCTGGTTTTAGCAGGGCGTACCTAATAAAGTGTCCAGTGAACCTATTTTCCCTTATTCTTGATCGGTTTACAGTAAGCTGCCGGCTTTTAGAGAGGTAAGCTGTATAGGTGTCGACCTCATTTTAAATATAACGGAAACAGATGGCACACGCCTTATGGTGCTCAAAGTGCACATTAATAAATAAGTAAATAAATAATACTTGTTTTTATTTTTGCAAATCATGGCACGGGTACTTAAAGATGACTGGTAGATTGAGAAAGTAGGAAGAAAATAGTTCCTACATAAATGTGCTTGCATGAAATTTGTGTATTTTTAAAATTAATTTATTCTTTGCCAAGTCAAATTAATTTTTAAAAGTTTTATGGATTTCCTTATTTTTGTTCGGCGTCGAGCCGTTCCCACAGTCTAAACACGCCAACAGCTCTGCGGGGTCGGGAGGAACCGGATACGTCCATTTGATTTTGGTGTGATTCGTCCCAGAGCTACAGTGGATTCACGTCGAAGCCGTCTGATATGTCAGAGCGGGCTGTCACAAACCAACTCAGTAAAAAAAGGATAAATAAACCGCCTTTCGTAAGAGCTGTTCACCTTTGGGAATATCTTTGGGCATCCGTGTTTCTCAGTGGGGTTAAAACAAATGGCAAAAAAGAGACACGACTGTTGTTCTCTCTGGAGACGCAAACACACTTTCTAAGATGCATTTCCTGCCCTGTTGGCTCATCCCATTAAAGGCCCATTCCACTAATCCCAATCCTGAGCTTTTAAAAGCTTATGTAACTGAGACCTTTTCTCTGGCGGCGCCTCGGGCTTCTTTAATCCACAGTAGTCCAGATCACAGGTCTGGTTTCAACCCGAGGCGACCCAGATGGGGTTCGTTTGAGAAACGGTTCCTCTCAGTGAGAGTCGCTGTTGTAAAGTTTGTTATTGACATGCTGTAAATGGCTAAATGTGACTGACGGAGAACCTGGAACAGATCCCGAGGATAAAAGTGTGTGTTTGTGCAAGCCTGAGGACTGATGAGCTGATAAGTTAAGCCCAAGTTTAAGTCACAGCATGATGCTCCCACCTGATCCTCCAGCGTTGGCTCAGATGTTTAGGCCAAGTCAAGACTCTCACGGGTCAAAATGTGAATCACAAGAACCAGAATGATGCCAGATGATGACTGCTGTCTGGATACATTTGCCTGTTAGGAGGCCAAAGTAACTTTGGGATTATTCTCACCTGTGAAAACGCACGAGGGTGCCGAACACATGCAGAGTTGTCCAAAGTCTTCAAACGAGTCACACAAATTGGCAGGGACTCGGATGTCCCAAAGTTGCCATCGTGTTCATCACCTAATGACAAAGACCTCACACATTTGCAGCTCTAGACATTGGACTGGTCCAAAAGTCCAGATCAGCTGGATCTGCATCATGTCCAGATCAGCTTTCAGCGAATCCACGGTGAGCACCCAGGTGCCACCTGTCGCCTAAACCAGGTGGAGCATTTCCAGTAGCGAGGACGCATCTAATGCATGAATCTAACAGAGAACTTTCCAGATGTTTTACCTGGCAGAGAATACGAAAGCAGAGACAGAGGGAGGCATGTAGGAGCATGCTAAACACACACAGGGAAACCCAGAAACACGAGCATTCAACATTTAAAACGTGCACATTTCAAAAGCGTAGAGATAGAAGAGCACACCCTACATTACCTGGAAACAGAATGAAATCTGAACAATTTCCAGCCCGATTTCAACCTGTTCAGCTATCGGATTTGTGCATCTTGCTACCTCTGACCTTTTAACCTCCTGAGTCCTCGTGGTTAGTTTGGTTTTTAGTCACTGACAAAATCACACTTGTAACTGAAAAAAGTCAAACTGCTTCATAAGAAATCCCCACGTCGTTCTTTAAAAGTCTCCCGACTGCTGCACGGCGCTCACAGCAGATAGTTCAGGTGAACGTAGATGTCAGCCATCTTATCAGGGTGCAGATCAGCAGGTAAAGTGTGTGTGTGTGTGTGTGTGTGTGTGTGTGTGTGTGTGCACGCGCAAAGAGTAGAAAGTGTTGTAATGTAAACACTGGATGATCTGTGGCTGCTCTCAGCAGCGCTGCACTGACAGCCTGAAGGCCCCAACTTTGATCCAAGTCCTGCTGTGTGTGTGTGTGTGTGTGTGTGTGTGAGAGAGCGAGAGAGAGATTGGCGTAGCTGCATGCCTCTCAGGGTCAGCAGTGTCTCCCCGGTTTGATGCCGACGCAGTCTGACAGGTGCTAAAATGTGCTTCAGCCTCACCTCATGCTACCTGAGGCACGTGCGCACACACACGCACGCACGCACGCACGCACGCACGCACACACACACACGCACACACACTGCAAAATATGACCAAAGTTTTATTACATAACACGCATAACTTCTGTTATACAACACTACAAAGAAGGAAGGAATATGTTTTAATAAACTGGATATTTAATAAACTTATTTATTGATTTGCAGTGCATTGTGGGATGAGCATTTCCTTCACCGATCTTTTCACGATTCGCCTCATAGCTGGTTGTTTTGGCCCGAGGCTTTAAAACTCCTTGCAGAAGGATTTTCTGAACCGTTTGGAGAAAATGAGCATACAATTCACTTCCAGAACCGGAGCCCTTCAAAGATCAGGAAGTTGATGCTGAGCTCTAAAACAGCTGGAGTTGCAGATTTCCCGATGTTTTTACCTACGTTACGGTCTGCGCTCACACACTACAACACGGTTTCGTGTATTTGTCATTGGAAGCACACGATCGGTTTAACGAAAGCTGAAGTGCAAAAACACATCATCCAAACATCGGTATTTAAGTGTCATCAGCTTTCTTTAGACCGCTGCCACACTTCAGGTATAAATCAGTATGGCTGCTAGTTGAGATGAATCCTGGTGAACAAAACAAACTGCCCACCTTCGGACTCCCAACGGATCTGAAGTTGGAGATCAGAGTTACAAATTTTCCCTCTATTCATATTTATAAAGTCAAAAATGTGTCAAATGTCTTCCCGATGATCAAATTTTCCCCTCTTTTCAGTCACATTAATAAATCTTTTAATGCATGGAAATTTACCTAGGGCATGTTTAATACAGCTTTTCTGTTTCTAATGTCAGTCTTAATATTTAGTTTAGTCATTGCATTTATTAATAAACCGACTTTTCCCTAAACCGCAATCAATAAAGCCGATTTCGCCTTCATCTTAAAACAAAAATGTAAAGGTCTATTTTTTTTAACCTTAAATTTCTTTGTGAATGTAAATCAAGTCTGCGATAATGACAAGTAAAATATAAATGATCCCATTGCAAAGATAATTATGTTCCAGCATTACATTAGATGAAACGGAAGCAGACATTTATTATGTCGAGTCTCGCCGTGCCAAAATAATCAGAAGTTGTAATTAGGAGTGAAAGCTGAAACTGCTGATGTCATCGTGTGGTTGTTTGCGTCTGCGTTACTGTAATGTTTAATACTTATTACACTCATTACCTCACAGCTCTTTGATCTGTGTTTGGACCGCGTACTCTGTATAGGGACCTGCTCACACGTATTTATACAGTACGCACGCCACGCGCAGCATCGTGTATTAAAACGTGTTCAGTCAGGCTCGCTGTCGTCTCTGTGACCTCCACTCTCATTTGGAAAAAATAACATGTCATGTTTAATTTATGGGATGAAATCAGACGGTATGTAAGAGCTCATAGATTATTAATACGAAACCCCACGTCGACATTGCGTTCAGAAAAGGAAAACTTAAACCGTCTGAGAGCTTTGATATGAGCTGAAACTGCTCAAACCAGCTTTCCTTGGAGGCTGTCCTCAGTGGACTGATCGGATTAACGTCCACGCTGCGTTTAACGTGACACTCTGTGTCCTTAACGCATTTTTAAGCAGATGTGTTCTGGGTTGTTTTTTTTCTGCCATGTATCTCCTGTTCCAGAGGTGGATGCTTGTATTAAACATCACTGATGTTTTAAATAATGTACATATATGTTCAATTAATCCTCACACTACTCTAAACACTCAGATTTACAGGGTTTTTTTCTACTCTCGAGTGTATACGATGTCACAAAGAGCATATATCCCTCTATGGCAGGGATGGGGGAACTCCAGGCCTCGAGCGCCGGTGTCCTGCAGGTTTTAGATGTGTCCTTGATCCAACACAGCTCATTTAAATGGCTAAACTGACAGTTGAAGTTCTCCAGAGGCCTGGTAATGACCTAATCGTTTGATTCAGGTGTGCTGACCCAGGGTGAGATCTAAAACCTGCAGGACGCCGGCCCTTGAGGCCTGGAGATCCCCACCCCTGCTCTATGGTGACTGCAGGCACAGAAACACAGTGCCACACACCTGCTGTTCAAGCTGCTTGTTTACGAGGGGCAGCCACTCGGAATCAGGTCAGCTGACGATGAATCGGGTCAAACGGAGGACGAACTGAAGTCCTGCATAAAGATATCAGAGATGGTCAAAGTGACTGGAGACACTCGCCAGCTAAATCGGAAATGAGCTTTAAAAAAGGCCTATCGATTCCTATTAACGGCATTATTGAGATCTTCAGAATAAAAGAAATTGCCCTGCTATACTTTCATGTCGATTCTCCACATGTAACCGACACTTGCAACACAGACGCGTCCCGGCACGCCCGCGCTTCTGCTCGCTTTGAACTCGATGCGTGTGCAGCACAGCTCCGCGGCCCCATCGTCATCATCAAAGGACAGAAAACAAAAGGAGGATATTTCGGACGATTTTTAAACCGGAGCTTAATCTGACGGCATTTGTAGACATGCTTGTTTATCTGGCCTCAAATGTCAGCAAATGTTAGCACTTACTGTTTTAGCTGTTTGGCGGATGTCTGCCCACTTCTGTTAACAAATACTGTAAATCATTTATCATCGTATGCTGTTGTTGGAACGTTTCTTAATGCTTGATGTCAGTAATGAGTATGACGTGGCAAGCTGGCGCCCCGGATAAACGTTTCAACTTCTGCTGCTGTTTTTGAATAACATGAAATGTAAAATTCATACTTGACTAAACAAAACGAGCAGACTACAGTAAAGAAAAATCTAATCTAATGAATATATGAGTAAAATTAGAGAATTTGGTCCTCAAAACACAAGATCCATGGCAGGTTTGTTAGCACAGTTAACTGCACAGCACGTTATGTGTCAGATATCTGCATTAAGAAGACTGGACAGCTACAGCCGCCTGTGTGCATCCACCTGTCAGTCAAAGCACCGTGGAAACAGAAATCAGGGTTTTCATTTCTGCTGCAAACTGGACAATTTAACATGGGAGTCTGCAGACTGACACACTTTTGGAGCTTCTAGTGGCCATAAGAGGAACTGCAGTTTTAGCTACACGTTAACCTTCCGCTTGTCTTCAGGTTGGATGTTTTCTAGGTTCCCACCACCACATCACAATGCCTGAGGAAGAATAAGTCAAAGCAAAAACTGGAGGAGGAGAAATTTGGCAAATATTTGCTGAGTTATGAGAGTTCTGTCCCCCGAACCCTTTGCAGACGATTGCCACTCAGCGGAAATGAAGAATCTTTTGGCGTGAAGTGAAAGAACTCCTCGTCTCAAAGGCCTTTTTGGGCCGTGACCTGGACCGGCAGCCTGGTGGACGCAGACTTCCTGTCCTGTTAAAGAGCTGCCAGTCAGCTGTCGGTTTACAGCGGAAGCTGCGGTCGGATATTTTACACCGACTTTCCTGGAAACCGAACACTGCGACGAGCAGCCGAACAGCAGGAGAGAGGAGAGGGAAAGTTTTCACTCGTTCCCTGGAGCGGAGAGAAGATGAATGAGGGAAGAGGGGGAAAAGTTCACGATGGGGGTGATAACGAGGTCGTCTACAGACGCTCGGTGTTTGAGTTCACCCGTATGTCAGCGTGCAGATTTATTTTCTACGTATAGGGCCAAAGTCATGAAGATCATTAGGCAAGCACATCTGGAGATGAAGGTTTTGGCAAAATCATTCAAATTAACTCAAATATTCCAACTGAAAGCAGCTTGTAGACAATCGCCACCAGAGACGCGGATGTCTGAGGAAGATGGATTATAGAGATGGCAGATTTCATCTAACAATTACAAAGCAAATATTTATTTAATGACAAATAGCATTTCCAATAATAAAAAAAAAAAACGAACAAACAAAACAAAGTGGTCTGGTGATGAACAAAGTGGAACTTCTAAACCGCGGTACGAGAAGCACGACACGTTGCTCGTGTCCACCAACACGGGTCTCACAGCAGTTCAGTCAGGAAATGTCACCTATGGTACTCGAGGACACAAATGTTCTTCAGTGTGCGTGTCTATTTTTATTTATGTGGACACAATTTTCTCTTTTTAAAGGACTAAACAGTCTGAAATTGGATGTAGGAGGCGCTGAGCGACACAAGCAAAGAAATCTTTTTCAAGACCGTTTTGCATTTTGCCATGACATCGGGCTGTCATCTGCATCTGCCGTCCCATTATTTAAAGCAAACGAGCGAAGCGCCCGGTTTGATTCCAGCAGGAGACGAATCCGTGTCCGTTTGATTCTCTCCTCCCTTCTCCTGGCGTGAGTCGCTGCCTGTCATCAGCAGCTCTCTCCAGGGAAGCTGTTGGTGTGTGTGGTGGAGAGTGAATGTTGTGAACCTGTTAGCCTTCTTGCATCTTCTCACTTCACTGAGAGCGTCTGAATCTTTGAAATTTGAGTATCATGTCGTTTTAGCCCCAGAAAAACCATTAAAATAAAGACCAACGCTCAGAATTTAAATGTGTTTCATATGCTTAAGGACAGTGCTACTGCTGCAGTAGCATCCATTCATATTTTATCAAGCGAAACTCTGTTTGGATTTTATTGACGCTTAAAGATGGCGGTGTGGTTCAGCACCAAAGCAGCTAACTGCAGTTCCTGAACTGGTCTGTGTTTGTGCTGTCCGAGCCTCCTGGAGCATTTTCAGTGCAAATGTCTGTCTGTCTATATGACTTGCTGTGCAGCGCACACCTTCCAAAAAGTTTTTGCATCAGTTTTGGTGAGTAACATTTTATATTTGGACATTAGTCAGCCGGTTGTATCCAAGTTAGCAGGTATCCTTGTACAGCTCCATGCTTTTGTCCAGATATCATGATTTCTGGCTCCAAAAAAGCAACCTGGCACAGATGACATCAACAGTAATGCTAGTTTGAGGGTGTAGACACTGTGCTCCTGGTGTCAGAACACAAACATTTTCAGAAATGACCATCACTTTGATCTAAACTACACACCTGTGCAGGTTTGTAATTGCATCTTGCACTGCTGTAATGACAAAGTCGGTCCAAAGTCAAACTCAAAGACCTACATTTGCTCTATGGCTTTTAAATATTCTCAGTTTTACGTGGATGATGGTGGTTTATGCTTCACAGTGTGCTTGGAAACATCTGGCTGATGTGTAACTCTCAGTTCTGACTGTGCAGCCATCGCTCAGGATGAAAAATGTGGCGTTTGTTGTTTCCACCTGATCATGCTCTCACGTCTCACGATGACATTTAACAGAGTTTGTATAAAAGTGAGGCGATTTTGAAATGTAATCACTTTTTGGTTTCAACAACTTTGAAACAATTATCCAAAAACAGGTGTTAAATACAGCAAAATGGACAGATTGAATTTGCAATGGAGAAATGTGGAAACCCTGACTATGGGAGAGAGGAAGGTGAGTAAGGTGAGGCGCACTGGGTTTGACCCTCGGGGCAGCCCAGGGGTGAGGGGCTGCACCAGGACTACCGGTGGTCCACTTCCTTATCTTTCAGGCGGAGCGCCCCACCGAGCCGGTAGGCCGGGGGTATCGGGTTCGGGCCAGGGCGAGAGGTCGTGACCTCTGCCGGGAGCGAGGGCTACTGTTCTGCTCCACTCGAGCTTATAAAAGAGACGCCTGTTTTCAGAGAGGGGAGGCGGTGGTGGCTGGTCGGATGTTTTACACACACACACACACACACACACACACACACACACACACAGAGCGAAAGTCTTTATGTAATAACAGTGAAGCCAGAAAGTTCACCTCCTGAACATAAGCAGATCAGACTCCAAGAAGTTTCTAAGAACTCTGAAACTTTCGTCAGGTTTATTGCATGTTTGACTAAAACTTTGTTTCATTATGACAACAAACTAGAAACAGGCATTAATTTCCTGTTGATGAAGCTGCAGAAAAAGTTTGGAAAAATCCTCCCAAAGGTACACCTTGTCTCTGTTTCTCTCACCTTGTTTCTGTCCTCCTTGTTTGGGCATGTTTTGAGCTAGTTTCAAGTCACTAATGGATAAAAGTCCAAAAACCGCAGTTCCTGTAATGTCCACTTGAGACTGGCTCCAAAACTTGGTCAGTCCATCCTCGCAGACAAACGGTAAAGCTTGATGCGCAGCTAATTGTACCAACAACAAGTAAATGAAGTCTGTCCTCCAGTACTGATGAGATAAAATCAGAGATTTTATTACATAATAAAATAAATTTTATTAGCAACAAGCAACAGTCCTCAGATATCAGTTTCTTTGTGATGATCCCACTCACAGTTATAGGAGCCTCTCTTTCTGAAAAGTGCAGCCACCATGCAATGTCTTAAATCTGTTTTCTTTCCAATGGCCTATAGGGGGCGACTTCTCTGGTTGCACAAAGAATTTATGCAAGTTTATGAAAAAATTGCCGTATTTCTCGTTTGATCTCTGACTATTTTCTGGTTAGTTTAGGGTCTTGATCTCAAGACATATTGAAAACAACTCGGCGCTCATCTCGTCAGCTGTGGTCCTTTAATGGCATGCAAAATGATAATAAAGCAGGATGTGCTGTAGACAAGTCGCTGATGTTTCTACTCGTTGCAAGATGACTAAAACTCTAACTTCAAAGCTTCCCCCGGGGCTACACTAACCTGTGGGTGATGTCTAACAAAGCTAGCATTAGCTGATAAATGATCTACCCTCTGATCTAAATCTGGTAATCTCAACCTCTAAAAACAGAACAGCGTGGCCGTGACCTTGAAGCTAATACAGGAGACAATTGGGATATATGCTCACCTTTTATATCAGTTAACATATATCAGTGTGTATGGTGTGTATGGTGTGTCTGCAGTTCCAAGAGAATACAATCAAACTTTTTTTACTAACAAAAAGTGATTATACAGCCTGATATCAACTTTCTGTGCATATAAATAACACTCTTGTATAGCTTTTGGTTCTTATCTGAACCATATGTATGCATGTTTATCTATTTTTTTTATCAAATCTCTAATGCACTTTTTCTTCCTGGCGCTTGTGCTGCTGTAACTTGTGCATTTCCTCAGTGTGGGATTAAGAAATTCTGCCTAGAGAAAGATTTGAAAAGGGACTCGGGTGAAATGAGCAGCTCCAGATTCAAATCACGAGCGTGTCCTAGCCGTGCTCCTTGTGTGGTCTGCCCTCTCAGTTCTCTCTCAAGCAGAGCTGTGACATCTCTGCCACCAAACTGGCCATGTCACCGAACCTCCGCCTTGGCCTCGGGGCTGACATACCTGACAGCGGGAAATGACCACTCCACTTACTTACGTCTGCGAGCGTTTAGAGGCAGCTTTCTTTGTTTACTCTGATGAGGGAGTAAACGGAGGAAGGAGGAAGTGTCCTTTATTGTGAGGGAAGACAGTCCATCGAGCCCTGCAGTCATACACAGCACACAGTAGGGACCACCTGTCTCTCTCTCTCACACACACACACACACACACACACACACACACAGACGGACACACACATGCACACACACACACACACACACGGACACACACACATACATGTACACACATGGACATTCTCACTCATGAATAAAGCTGCATTTAGATGCTTTGTGTCACAAATGTGTCTTATGGTTTTAAAAACAAATAAAAGTGACTCATTGCACACACCTGGTTTTCTTTTAATTACTGTAAGTGTATTTGTGTTCAGCCACCAGTGTTCAGCCCTCAACATCTGAAGTGAGCTGGGTTTTTTTTTTTTTTTTTTTGCAGCAACCTGGCAAGTTGCACCATGGTTGAAAGTTAGAAGCCATAATCTCAGTTTGGGTCCTTGTCTTGTGTGGCCCTCAGTTTCAAGTCTAATTTATGATCCTGTTTAGAGAAACAGTGCCCGGGCTCTTGAAGGCTGAATTTCTGGCCCCAGCGCTGCTACAGTATTTCACGATTATCAGGCTATCCCTGGTGGTATCATAAAACACCTCATGTTACCACACTTCCCTGCCTGTCTCTGCCTCAGCCTTTTTTTACACCCTCTCTGTGGTGGGTCACAATTTAAGGCAGTTAGGAGGAGGTCATATTTTCTTCCAAAACCCAAAATTGGTGCAAGATTGTTGGATGCACTGGTCATTAAAACAGGGTGTTGGCCATATTCTCTGCTGTCATTGTTTGTGTATTCTATAACAATAGATATTGCTTCAGATCGGAGGCATTTTTTACCGACAGTAATGCTGATGCAGAGAGAAGGAAATCGCAAAGGGACTGCTCACAACAGTCTTTCTCGACGACGTGTTTTACTAGCAGGTCTTTCAGTAAAGCGTATAATACTGGTGTTGATTTTAGCTGGCTGTAGACGAACTGCAGTTAGCCCAGTCAATGGCACCGTTCAAGGCCTCTCCATCACTCTCTGAGAGCCGAGCTGCAACTAGCTTGTAAAGCTGCCCATAAACTGACACTAACAGAGCGGCTCAGCCCAGATACATAAAAGCATTCAAAGCTCCACACAAATGCATTAACTGCATTATGAAGACAACAATTTAGCGTGCCAGTGGTTCTTTTCACCTGAATAGGACCGTCAGAGCGCACGTGATTAAAGAGGGTTTAAACTGATAAATGTTTCGACCTAACTGCATTAAAACTTTATATCAAATTGCCTTCTTAGAGTTTGAACTTAATGACATCGCTTTAAAAGGTGACCCATGAATCACCCAAAAGTAGTTTAACTTCGAAATCAGCCAGAGAAAGAGTGAGTAGAAGGCTGAATTATAACATTAAGTTTAAAACCTCTTTTGTGAAATGAAATATTATAATCTTGCAGAGTGCAGAGAGATTGACCTGTCAAGCCTGCACTGTATTAGCTCAAATAATGGCCCATTCTAAATTAGTTAATCCTGCTATTATCTGAAAGAGGAACAACTGTCCAGACCCAGTGAGTGCTTGGTTGGGAATCTGTTTTGTGTCTTTGCTTACAGTTTTAATTGTGACAAGCTGAGAAGAGAAAGCAGAAAGACTCGAATCTATTATGCCGATGTCACTTGGGCAAGCATTCCCATCGGAACGTCACAGCTAAAAGAGGTCTTTAGGTGCAGATTCCCACCGGAATGGCACACAAACCCAGCCAGGAAAGCCAAAGGCAGGTCTAAAGAGAAACGACCTCATTTTACTGGAAAATTGTTAAATTGAGAAATCTATGAAGCCCAAAGATTGCAATCAAATGGAGCAACAAATGGAGGAAACGGAAGGGGTCAAAGGTTTTTGTTTTTTGCTGTGAATGGAAGCACAGTGACTGAGGAACGAAGGCAGAGCAGCATTTAAGGGCCCACAAAGCTGCGCATTTAAATAAACACGGTTACGTCGTTCTCCTTTGGGCCTAATGAAGTCCATCAAAGAACATGGTAATGCCTCGCTGAATGGACGCAAGGACTCCCAAACCCCTGCCTTTTCACTTCGTGCGAAAGAATGTGACATAATAAACACAACACCCTCCCGCCATGAGAAACAGACGTAAAACGCAGCTTTAAACATTTTCTGCCCTGGTTACAACTCTAAATCATTACTTGGGTTGCCATGTGGGCCATTTTGCAGCGTCCAGATGTCACTATTTGGTGGAAGTGAATAAGTAATGTAACGCAGGAATCAGTGATTATTGCTGCGGGGCAGAGGCACTTCCAACAGCAGTGGAAAATATGACAGCTGTGTTATAGCCAATAAAGTTGTGTCTTTTCGGCTTCGAGGATATTTACTGTATACAGTCTGATTGGCTCTTAATAAGATTTCATTGTATCATAACAGAACATGAAGTATACAGTAAAATATGCTTTTTTTTTTCTTTTTTTTTTACTGACTTGAACTATGTGAACATCTATTAACTGAGTTGTTTGGCCACATGGGGGCTGTTAGAAAAATAGAATCAGATCACTGACAAATTTTCACCTGAGCATTGGCTTGTCTTTGGAGTCATGGGACTGGCCCTCTGGTGGCAAATGTAAGCCCAATATTTACCTTTCCTTAGCTTTGTCTTCCCCTTTACCGCGCCAGGGAAACAGCTAGCTCTTTGTCTGCTAAGTTTTTTTTTGCCCGCTGTTTGGTTAATCTGAATCTGGTTAATCTAAATCCCCATGGTAACGTATGCTCTAGGCGTAACCTGGTTGGGGGCAGGTTAATTTTAGAGTTTTGGTTTAAGATTGACTGACAGCTCCACATTTTCAGGGTTTCTTTTATTGACAGCATATTTTAAGTGTGAGATAGATTCTCTGCTAGGACGGTGTTTTTATAATTAAATTACTTTTTTTTTTCAATTCAGTCTTATTCATATAGCCAAAAATTGTAGGGTCTTTTGTAAACTAAAGACCCTACAATAATACAGAGAACGCCCAAACAATCAAACTTTGAGCCAGCACTTGGCAACAGTGGGAACAAAAAACTCCCTTTTTAACAGGAAGAAACCTCCAGCAGAACCGGGCTCAGGGAGATTAATATTAACTAATGATTACACGGAGAGTTGTGCGTGGTGCGATGTGATGTGGAACTTGTCAAGCCATACCTTACTAAAATCACAGAACGGAGCACAAACCGCGTTGCCTTGTCACAGGAACGTACTTGCATTAATTTGGTGATGCAGAAAATGCAGCAATGTTCTTCTACTTGATTCTAAATTTCTGGTTTTCCGGCTACTAGATCAAAAAACCCACACCAAGAATACCTGTTCAATCAATCAAACTGCTTTCAGTTTGATCTGCTGGCAAACTAAAGAGATAAATCCTTTATCACACTGTGGCACAGTGAGATTTATGTTTGTATGTTTCATTTTAATGTTTCATATCTCGAACATGTAGCTGTCACCTCAGACATTAACAGCAGCACTGAGGACGCACTCTGAGATTAAATAATTAACTTGAATTAAAATGTTTATTTTACTGCTATGTGCACTAAATCCTAAATTAATGATTATCTGCAGCATTATTCTCGTCTTATTTGCAACTGTGTTGCACTTTACTGTTGTATTTTTTATGTTCTTTCTTTTTTTTTATCGTCATTACCGTAACCTGATACCATCTCTGATTAGAGTAGGTCGCTCAGAGCCTGAAGCGGAAAGCCTGGCTTGACAGAGAAAGTCGACAAACACTGTCGTGATACCTGTTATCTCCAACGGGGAGGTAATGCAAATAAAGCCTCTGAATTTATGAGAGATGTTACTGAAAGAAAGAAATGAGCCAAAATATGCAAAGACAAACTACGGAGTGGAGCCTTATAATTCTCTGTGGACTTATCTCAATGAGCCATCACTTATTTTTCTTACACTGTATAATTAATTGCTGTAGAATAATTATAATAATAATTAAAATAGAGCATCGCATTAGCACAGGTGGAGCTCAAAGTCAAGCTCAGCCACATATGAGTCGATGTCAACACTAGCCCAAATCAGAATATCTCAGATGTTATCCTTGTGTGTCCATATATGGTAAATGCATGCTGTGCCTGACAAAATCAATATCACGTCTGTCGTCACTGGTGTCTTGTTTCACCTGTACATGGGGGTCCCGTAACAGATTATATTGTCCCTAACTGAATTTTAAAAAATGGGCATTTCTGGAGCATTATCATTTTTTTCAATATGAATACAGACAACAAAAGCAAAAAAATATATACCTTAAAGTAAAAGTATTAGCATTATGCATATTAGCAAAAGATACAGATGAAATAAGGCATACTGTACTAGCTAGTCGCATGCACTGAACTGAATACCGTGGCTCTTATGTACAGTGTTATAAATCTTTTAAACATTAGTTAATTAAAAATCTTAAGTATACCCAACTTCTTTCCAGTCATTGCACTAAAAATGAAACATCACTCACACTGAAAAACATTTGACTAACTTAATCCTACACTCCAAACTGATCAAAAAATCAGGAACAAGAGAAGATTTTATGAGTCTGAACAGATGTTTTTTTTTTTGTTTGTTTTGTTTTGTTTTTTTGCGTATCATTAATTCATTAAATCATTAATTATTAATTCTGTTTAAGTGAGCACAT